>JAVDPK010017673.1:0-41297 GCA_034780415.1 Cichlasoma orientale | reverse complement strand
GTGAAGATGTTGGCTGGGGGTGGTGTTGGGGGGGGGGGGGTATGGATATGTGACTGTGTGTGTCTGTCTAAAACCAGAGAGGGGGGCACTTATGGGGAAGCGTATGGCATTTCGCCAGTGGAGGCCAACAGAGGAGATCAAGAGAATGAGCCAGTAGTGTGTATGTGTGTGTGTGCGCGCGTGCGCAGGGGTGGGGGGGGCAAGCAAAATCTGATAAGAAGCAAAACAAATCGAGGTTTAGACTGGGTGAAAGAGCAGGAGAAATTAGGAAAAGAGGAAAAAGCTGCAGAAGACGGATACAGTGAAAACACTTTGCTGCAGATGCAGCAATATAGAGAGAGGAATGCTGCAGACCACACGTGTGTTCTCCCAGCTGTTCAATGTTCGAATAGCAAATTTAAAGCAAAGCAAAGGGACACGTATAAAATATTTACGGTACGCCTTAAAAATCTTCAATTTCTAATTGTTAAAGAAGTCATAAGATCAAAGCTGCCTTTCATGGTAGTAATTCTGGTCATTGTTTTTTTTTTTTTTAGAAGTAGCTGTTTAATGAGTGCACCTCGTGGCAGAGTTGCGCCATTTCAGTGCTGGATTCAAATTATGTTTTCGGACACCAGGGACTCACAGGAATGAGCAGCTTCACTGCTGGCTGTTTATTCTCTTCACCCAGACAATAACCCAGCACTTCCTGCTGATGTTCTTTCACATTAAAACACTCAAATGACAAAGAATGGGGATTTTTTTTTATTATTATTGTGAAACAGTCAAATGAAACACACTTGCTGTTCCCAAAACCGTAATTTTTGTTATTGCTTTTGAGCTTTTCTAATACACAAGTTCCTGTGATTTTGTCTACACTTACATGTAGAGACAGCAAGACTGTGTGAAGAAATGCTGTCCAAATATTTTTCCCAAGGCCTTTAAAAAAAAAAAAAAAGTATTAAAGAGGTGTGAAAAGTCCAAATCCAAATAGCACTTTTTTAAATTTTTTTTTATCATTGACCAGCTTCCTCATACACATGTTAGTTAATCTGTTGGATTTTTGACAGGGTTCACTGTAGTAATGTCACCTGCTACAAAACGGTTAAGGACCCTCGCTCTGAATATTAGCCTCACAAAACCGCAGCACAATTTCAGCCGGCCCCCAAAAGGTATTCAAGGTAAAGGAATGGAGATAAAACAGGAGGAGAAATTCAATGAAGCACTTGCAGCACACCAGATAAAGATTTTCTCCGTGATGTCTGCAACACTGTACACATCTTTCTGCTGCCAGAGTAGCTCTGCAATGCTTCACCTCTATCTGTCCAAGCTCCTCCTCCTCCTCCTCTTTCCCCGCTCTTCATGCTCCCTTGCACACACCACTCTTCCTCTAGCTTTACAGTAGCAGCAGGCATTTCTAGATAGATAAACCTTTTCTCATTTCAAATTAGGCTGGCATTGATTAACTGCTGCTGCAGCAAAGATGCGACAACCCCAAAGAAAAAAAAAGGGTTTCTAAACTTCAACCAGGCCTAGGAGAAAACGATCTTTTCCTAGGCCTGAAACTCTGGACTGAGTTGGACGGAGCATCCGAGGTTCAAAAGGCAATAAAAAAAGATTCCTGGCCAACATGTCAGTCTGTGTCTCTCCCCCGTAGGTCCTGCCTACTATCTGATACAAGTGAATGCTGCCATCTTGGCAATAAAAGCAGCATTTTTTTGCTCGCTGAAAAGCTTTGCGTGAGTGCATCTATGCCAAAACCTCTCACCAAGAACAACCTTGTGTCTCTAAACTGTCAACTCTTCAGGAAGTAAAAAAGAAAAAAAAAAGAAAAAGAAAAAGAAATATACAGAGTCTGTCCAACTGAGAGAAAAAACAACAACTGTGTAGCAGGAGTTTCACAATCAAGTGAGAAAGAAGAATATGCTTCAGTTGGAGGTAAACTCATCAATCAAGCAGTGAAACTGTAACTGATTTATATGCATGTCTGCGCTCTTCTGTGTGCATGGACACGTGTTATGGTTATTTTTAAGGCTGGTTTATCACACCTCAGTGCTTTTAGTCACAGGCTACAGAAAGGATATCCCCACTATAGAAAAGTGTCAGGAAATAAAAATTAACAAAAACTTATTGGTAAGATGTTCACCTAACCTCTCATGACCCTGAATTAGATAAGAAGATGGATGGACGGTTTTTCTCTATTCTTAGTCTTACTAATACCTGAAACCTGACAAATAATCTTGTAAAGTGAATGTGGTTGCCATGTTATCTGCTTATTAACACATTCAACAGACAGCAGCCTAATGTCAACAAACAGATATGAATATGAATATGAATATGAAGATTTTTGCTACAGGAAACTTTCCGGCTTTCATTTGCAGTTTGCTTGTCATCCAGGTTTTAATGATTAAGCACATCTGAGCAGGCGTTGGTCGTACACAGGTGCAGTCTGTGCTAAGGGTTAAAGCAGGCCGATATTATCAGCCGATATTAGCTATTTTGGTATCTCTATTTATTTATAATGCCCGATAAAGGATAAGTACATTTAAAAAGAAAATGGAACAAACAGCCTTCAACCATGTTATGAGTGTTGGCACTGCATCGTTTGTCCACCAGAGGGCACTCCCCTGCAACTTCCCTGTTGGCAACAGGTATTTGGAACTACAAACAACAATCAGCTGATCTGAGCAGAGTTTGAGTAAATTATTAGCTACACATACCAAACATAAGAGAAATCTGTTTACGTTTCATGCGTCTGAAAGAAAAAAAAAAATATCGGCTGATATATTGAAACATCGGACTTTTAAGTCACCACATATCAGTACCGGTATTGGTCATAAAAATCCAATATTGGTCGGGCTCACGCGTTTCCTGAAATGGAGTTTCATAAAAATCAGCTACCTATGAATGACAGCTTAGCTTTTTTTATTAGCTTTTTAAACGTGTAAACAATGACTGGTGAATGTAACAGGACGTCTTGGGCTGGGTCTTCGACAGGAAGACGACTGTAACTGCACTACGCTATCCTTTTAGCTTTGTTTTGGTGCTCCACCATGGTCAGCTGCTGCTCTCTAACTTTAGGGTTGGACATTGGGTTTATTTTCTCTGACAACAGCTGCCTGCAGCTGGAAACAGTCTCGAGAGCAGTCGCCGAGCCAAAGCAGAACAAAACTGAAAGATGCTAAACACTCCTAACTGCTGAGCTGGGCGCTAATTTTCTGTGGGTTTGTCTCTTATGAGCACTGCCATCTATTATTGAGATCAAAAACACCATTAGGAGCTTTGAGCTTTAACTTTTAATTTTGCTCATTTTAGACTGAATTGTATTTAGGATAAAAATAATTTTAGTAAAATACTGACTGATCTGTGATGTTTAGCTTATTTTGTAAAAGCAGAAAAATTATATTTGTAGAAAATACTTTTATATTTCCCAGACTAAGGTATCCAGTAGTTTTGTTACTTAATCTCAGGCATCATTTTGGTAAAAAAAAAAATGGCACAAATCACACAGCATTCCTTAACCCACATACATGCAACATGTTCTCATTGCAGGCCGCACTGCTACCACACTCCTCTGATCACTAAATCCTTTAAACTCAAAAGGAAATATCACTCAGTTTTAGCTTAAAACAATCAAAATTCCAGAAAGGGCCGTGTAACGGATTTGTCTCTTCTTCCGTCTAGAAGCGAGGCAGAAGGATTCATCCCCTCCAGGACGTCGCACAGCGCGCACACCAAGCTGGAAAAACAATGACACGTCCAGAGTGTTTTATCTTCTCGGGGTTCGGGGGACATTTTCCAGCACGGAATCCATCACGCTGTCACAGCAAAGAAGCTCAAAGAACAAAAACGTCTTCAAAGTGAGTCTCCCTATTTCTTTCGGTGACAGATTACAGTCTTCATCTTTGGGGAAGAGCTGCTCATAAATCCAGATGGGTTTTTTTTAAGCGTTTAGGCTTAAAAACAGGAAATGTAAGTAGTTCATTAGAGTGATATTCCCCTTGAAGTTACCCCACCTCCCCCCAATAAAAAGGGTGCAATAGTAAATATGCTTTCTAATACAGTACGTAAGTCTTAATAGCTGTCCATCAGATTGGGTTCGAGCGATGTTGCTACTGACTGTTGGACAAAGGCATCGTCTCAGTTTGCTCAGGAATGCAAGGGCAAGAGAGTCCATGGGAAGTACTGTTTTATACTTAGAAAACTTTTTTCTTCTTTTTACCCCCCCCCCCTTTTTTTTTGCAAGATAATTCGGGTCCACTTTATCTCCCTCACTCTATTTAGAGTTTGGGTTTCATCTCTGCCTACACTCAGCAGATAAATTCACTTCTTTGCAGGTTTTCCAGGTTGTGTGTGAGGTCCAGAGTGTGTGTAATTATATATATAAATATATATTTTTTTTGCTTCCCATCATTATATATATATATATATATATATATATATATATATATGAGTGTGTTCGACTGAGAAAGAGAGATGGAGGAGTTGAAGACTGTGGAGGAATGAGGGAGTACAGGGTCAGACTGAGGGGACAGCCTTGTTCAGTCAGCCAGCGGATGAAAAATTGATCCGGAGGGAAATCGTTTTTGTCTTTGAGGGAGAAATAGAAGAACTAAAGAACTCTATATAAGGAGGAATTTGAAAAAAAAAATCCTCTTTTGTCACCTTTTTTTATTTTTAAAGAATTCAGCCTCTAATAAAGACTTTGAAATCCTGTGATTGCATTACCATGCTGTCCTTTTCCCGTCTTCTCTTCGGCCCAGGCCTTCAAAGCCTGATTTGTTTGCTCCAGATAAGTACTCTCTCTTTTTCTGTCTCTGCCTCATCCCCCCTACTCCACCCAACCTCCACCCCTCATACAGGCATCATTAGTGCTTGATCTCAAGGCCAGATTTTCACCTCTCCCTTTTTATTTTGGACCCACTCTTTCTGCAGTTGATTGCTTGTTTTCTTTAGTGGATCAAAGTGCCGCAACTACTTTTCTTTTCTCATTTCATGTCATTTTTTTGTTTTGTTTTTTTGCTTCCCATCCTTATTCAATCCGTCCAGCGAGCTTTTCTTCTCCCTTTATATCCCTCACATTCCAGCTGTGTCAAAGTGCTCTATCCTTGGATCCTTTTAGGAAAGTCTCTCATGCATTCAGGTTCTTGTCTTATTTTTGTTACATTCCACAACTGTTTTATCCAAGCGTCCCCTTTTTTTCACCTCCCTCGTTGCCCCTCAGGGTTTCTTTGGTCGCCCGTTGCGCGGCAGGTTCTCCACCGTGTTGCTGAGCCGGTACTTGACGATGATGCTGTGCACCGTGGATTTAGGCATCCTCAGCTCATGCCCAATGGCCCCCTCTGACTTTCCGTCCTTCCAAAGGTCCACCACTCGCTGCCGCTGCACCACATCGTGCTCCTTGGTCTTCTGGCAAACACCGGCTGGCCCTCCGGTGGCTCCACCAGCAGCTCCCCCGGTGGCCCCAGCAGCGGCGGCGGCTTCTGTGGGGGCAGACAAGCGGCAGACTGTAGTGGAGACTCGGAGAGGGGAGCAGGATAATGTGACACTTAACTGGTCCCCGTAGGGATTTGCTCTTTTAGTTTGCCTCCCTCCTCTGCTGGGAGGTCGGAGGTCAGGGGAGAGCTACTGGAGCTGGCGGGAGGGGGTGGGGGGGTGGGGGCAGTTTCCTGCTCAAGGACACTTAAGCAGGATGGGTGCTTGCAGACATGTGCGCTCCAATCCATCTGTTTAATTTCTACGCCTCTAACGGATGAAGTTTTGTCTAGTATGTGGGACTCCTTCTAGCACAGCTGTGCAGCGTCCTGATGGCAGAAACAGGCTTTGCAGAATGTAATTCAAGTTATTGTGCAAATGCTGACAAACTGCCACGTGTGAGACAGCACAAAACAATCCTTCATCAGAGCATTGTTACATTTTGTTGTGGAGTTCACAGAGTGCAGCTAAAGTAGTAGATGTGTAGTTAAAGCGCCACAGCCGAAGTATTTTTGGACATGTTTTGTGTACTCAAGTGTGGGAGCTTCTCTCGGGGTAGTGCTGTTAATGGAGGGGAGCTAGGAGGTCGCAAAAATCAGAGAATTGTTATTTTAACTCCATCCATTCCTCCTGCTCACTTTTTTTTCCCCCTCTCGGGCTCAATCTAAAAAGGTCACGATGAAGCACAACCCCAATCAAGACCATAAATGTGGTCTCATTTGCTGCATGCTTGCGCCCCGCCATAGCGCTCAAGACTGCAGCCCAGGGCCCGCGCTCAGCTTCAGCTGCTCGCCGCGAGGGCCCCCGGTGAGCTGAAAAACCCACGAAGCAACACAACACGCGCGTGACTATTTCTGAACAGCCAGCGCTCGGCCCAGCCCCGCTGCCAGTTCACAAGTCACAACACGACGTTTACACAACCAAACTCCTGTGGCTTTGGTCCCTCTCAAAATACCTTGGTACAAAGTCCAAATGTTTTCTTGGCAAGGCCAGACCCAGACAGGCTGAGCATAATGACATTTTCAGAGATAGGCCCTGGCTCTCTAAAATGCAATGCTTTTGACAGATGTCTCAGTCTGCAATTACAAAAATCAAGATACACCGAGCGAGAGGCAGGCGCAGCACTGTGAGAGCCGCCTGTTGTGGTTATTTTAAAGCAAAGCTATTGGGGAATATCAGGTTCTACCAGTTATCTCTGCCACATCGCTGCTATCTAAACATCTCCGAACACGAATACAAATGCAGAGCAGAGAGTGCGTCTGGAGAGCACATGCTGTTACCAAACTAATTATGAGTAAATAAATGCACAAAGCTGCCAGCGAGCCCTGACACACTGCAGACGAGGAGAGCCGGACAAGAAGCCAAAACGAAATTGATTTTTATTTTTTTTTTTTAGCATTTTTAATTCTTAAGCCCTTAACTCAACAAGTAATAACCGCCACAGCAGGACCCAACAGGAGAAAATAAACAGGCTCCTCGGACAGGTCCGATAGCGCTCAGACTGCTTTATCGTTGCACAATATGTCATTAGATCCTATAAGTGCTGAGCCGAGTGTTGAGGTTTTGAGGTCGGATATGTTAAGAGATGAGAATGCCTTAATATAGCAGCGCAGCACATTCGTGTTTGATTTGGGTAATGTCTATTTCAGGTGTCTATCTGGCAGCCACATCAGAAAAGCTCTGCTGCAGATGTTTTTTTTCCGATACAGACTTCTTTCTGGATTTTAAGGTTTTCACAACGAAAGCCGCTCAAGGAGATAAAGTGACTATTCAAGGTGCTTAAAAGTGTGCCGCCTTAGAAGCCATCAGGTAGCTCTTTCAGTAACACAACACAGCATTAAATGGAAACCTAATACTTGAGCAATCCCGCTCTTGATCAGAAATCTAAGTATAATGCAAAGAAATCCTGGAATACCCATTTCCCAGACACGGTCATTTAAATGAAGCCTCAGCATGTTTTTCCATTTTCTTTGCTTAATGTTTTTCCACAACAACATAACCATATAAAGCTGGAATTCCTCAGATCACATCTTTAAAAATAGGAGCAACATTTCGGACCGCTTTTGTCCACCATCAGTGCAAGTTGCCAAGTAATCAAGTTCTGATCTCTGCGGCCAGACTTGCGCTTCTCCGTCGGGGTGTCTCGGAGGCTCTGTATCCCTCCTGGAGTTGGCATGCACCCTTTAAAATATGTAACTATAAAAAGTGTTATCGGTGAGATTTGTCTGCTTCTGTTCTCACTGGTTTCGGTAGCCAGAACAGATGGTATAAAAACAAGGAGAACATTAAACAGTGACAATTAATGGCTCAGTCACACTACAGAAAAAAAAACATGCCAGCAACTTCCCTGGAAAAATAACCTTAGGAAAAATTAGTGGTTGCAAGTTGTAAGTGTTTGCAAGTAGCTGCAGTGACCAACACCGTCAACCTCTGGGTGACCACTTTCAACTGCAAGGTGACTGCAGTCGCTCTCAGACAGATTGGAGATGGTTTGCCAACACATTGCAGTCAGTCTGCACCAATAAGGGCAACTCACCTGCAACGTGTCTCTTTGCAATACAGGATTTGACTCCATTGGCATCCAGCTAGCTGCCTAAATATGTCATTTTGTAGTTAAATCGCTGTCCTGCAGCGACTACATCACTATTGATTTAAGGAATTTCTGTTCCAAATCTGGAGGTTCTGGCTGGACTCTGAATGTAAGTAGTGCATGTGAATTTCTGAGTATGCAGATGGCAACAGATTTGTAACAGATTTTCACAGTTTCCCCCATTAGTTGCCATATTATCACAAACAGATTGCACATAATTGCCAACTTAAGCCCATTCAAAAGCAGACTGATTGCTATTGTATCACTGTCTGATGCACCAAAGTTGCTTTGAGGATGGCAACTGACGGCAAGTGGTCAAAGCCCTAGTCCCAATCTTTGAAGCAACCATTTCAAAGGCAGCAAAACTGCATGTTTGTTGCCACAGTCTCCAACCACTGTTTGCCTTAGTGTGATTTAAGGACACTAAACCAATTCAGTGATGGAGTTAAGGAGAAATAAGAATGTTAAAAACGTTTGCAGCAGATCCTGAGACATCCCAACTAGTAATCAGTAGCATGGGTGAAGTATTTCCCACAATGCAACACAATAACATCTTTTCATCATAGCTTTCATTCCTGGTTAATTACTGTAGCTTTCGAACACTATGATCCCAGTTCGCACTGCTTTCTATTTTAAACCGAGCTCAGACAAAATGATAGTTTTTGTTTGTTATGCTGATCACTGTGTCAGATTAGGCGATCACAGAGGCATCAAATCTTGCCTCTTTACGACAGACAGACGTGACAGACTGCGCACTGCTGAGTCATGCTTGTCGTCTATCAAAACGTGTGTGTGTGAGGAGATGCTAGCTCGTGATTTGCAGGAAAACATGGAAAGGAAAAGAAAATTGCAACCGAAGCAGTGATTATCATACTGTGTTCCGCCTAACCACACTGGCAACATGATTCCTCTTTTGCACTGTCATGATTACAGTTGTAGCTCAGCGATAGAAAAGAAACTCAATAGCTGGAAAAAGCACTCTGAACTGAAGGGAACCATCGTGGATAACACCAAAAATTTTTAACATGCTAGACTCTACAGTTTTATATATATAATTGTGTGACACACTATACTGTCAGGCATGAAGGCCCCCTTTTTATTCCATAATCGGGCTGATATAGTGCAGCCTGAGCATGGCATTAAATTTGCACTCTTAAGGCCAAGCAGAGCTGGTGTATACAGTAAGTGCACTGAGGTTTTCAGTGAACATAAACAACAATACAGCTCGTTGGCACACTTTGATGAATCTGTAGATTCTAACAAAAAAAACAGCCATAGTTTTTTACAAATGGTGCCCGCTCTGATCCCGAATACAAAATCAGAACATTGCCCACACGGGCCAAAGAAATTTGAATTTAAAACCTCGGAGCAGTCTTGAGAAATATCAGCGCGCGATTGGTGATAACAAGACATCCTCACCAAGTAAGGGTAAAACCTGCGAGCCTACAGCTGCACATCTGTTTACAAATTGCATTGGTAAACAGATCTGTTTTGAGTTGCCCTGCTTTATGATGCATGAAAATAAAATAAAAAAATTGCAGTTTGGATTGTTTTTCTAGGCTTTTAAGAATATCTGCCTGTGATTGTAAAGCAGCACATGCAGTCATTTATTTAGACAATGACTTGGGGTAGCTTGGATGGCAGGAAGAGATTCAACCGGAATAGAAAGACTCAGAGGAGCTCAGTAGAAAAATGATAGAAACTGTGAGCTCATTTGAAAACTGCATGAGGTGAACTGAGGTGAGGATAAGTCATGAAGTGTGAATTTGCAGCACCCTCATCACAATGATCACTATGACATCACCAAAGGAATTTTCTCAGAGTAGATCCAGACCAAGAAATAAAGACAAACTCAGCGGCTCCCCACAGGTTGACGAGAACTCCTCCCGATGAGGCAAACTGAATTTTATGTGGAAAATCGATGGGAAATTATTCAGCCAAACTGAATTTTGTGCCTGAGCCCGCAAAACCATTTCCACCACTGTTCATTATCAGCAAGTAAAAAAACCCAAATTCAGCTATGACCACTTCAGATATGGACAACATGACCCTAAAAACCTTAAACCTGGGGTTGCAGCAGTGCTTTATTCTTAACATCCATAAATCATGTGCCCTGATAAGAATCAGTTCCTGCGCCAGAGGCAGCTGCAGTGACACAGCAACAACACCTCCGCCAAGGAGCATAAATCTGAGTAAAATCATCAGCTTGCCAAATGTCAAACAGATCAAACAAGCTTCTTCTTCATTAGTGTAATTATTGAAACCCTAATGCCTCAAGATGTTCAATTATTACTCAGTAACTCACCTGTTTTTCTCTCATTCATCCACAAACTGCATTTTCTGCTGATAGAGCTTTTTTTTTTTTTTAACTGAACGCACTTCGGTGCTTTATAGCAAACACAAACTGGCACAGTGTCGGCAGAACCTCAAACACTGACCTGATATGAATGATCCGGGCGGCATCTGACTGTAGTTGGCCCCTCCCATGTGTAGGGCGCTCGGGGGTGCGGGTGTGAAGGGGGCTCCGTAGTTCTGAGGGGTGGCGTAGGGTCCTGGAGGTATGGGCTGAGGTGAGAGAAAGAGGGGGAAAAAAGCTTTTCTTCAGAGAAGCTGCGATTTTGACAAAATTAAAATAAAATGAACCCCTTTTAAATTACGTAAGCTGACCACAAAAAAAAAAAAAGGTGCTTAGTAAGCAGCTGTGGAGTTAAAAAGAACAGGTGGGTGACAAGATAATGGGCTCTCTATTTTCATTGGACGTCTTCCACCTATTATTTTTCCACCGAGGGCTGACAAGCTCGAGCGGGTTTCGACTTGTGAGTGTGTGGGTGTTTGTGTGTGTGCGCTGAGTTTAGAAGCCGCCTGCGGTGCTGACCGGGGGGGTGTGCGTCTCGGTGCCCTTGCTGGCCAGTCGGCTGAGGATGCTCCTCTCTGACATCTGCAGGCGGGCGGCGATGGGTGGGACTCTGGAAAGCGTGGCCGGTAGCCGAGTCACGTCGGCCTTCATGTCGCTCAGCAGCTCCTCCAACTGGTTCAACACTACAATGACAACAACAATAAGAAGACCACAATAAGAACAAACACTGACCTAGTGCTTCAGCTTCTTTCTTTTTTTTTTATTACTTGATAGTTTCCTCAAAATCTTCCATTAATGTGGACAAATGTGCTGTTTTTTTTTTTTTTACAGGTATTTTACATCCGAGATTGCTTCTGTGCGACAAAGGCCATCTTTTGAATTTACTGGGTATGAAATCTATAAATAGTCTGCTTAAACACTTTCATTTCAACATGCTGTTGCTTTTCTTTCTTTAAGTGTTGAGAATAAATGTTTAAATAGCATATTTCTGATGCTGTTTTTCTAAGAGATTACAGTTCCCATCCTTCAGTATCTGCCCTCTCTGTCATCACACCCTAACAAGGAATTAATCACTGTCTACAGTGTTGCTGATAAAAATGTTTTAGCCTTCATTATGTTCAGCTCTGTTAAGACATACAAGACGAGAGCAAGACCAGTAGTCTGCTGAGCATGTTATTCTGTCGACAGAGCGATATAAACATGGGCGGACTTGCTAAGGAGCCAGTGAGGAAATGTTTGGAGCTATCACTTAACATTGTGTAAGCTTATCTGCCTGGCGTTATTGAAGTCAGCTCCAGGCAGAAAGATACGGTCAACTCGGCAGGAAAAGATTGCACAACAGCTGTGGTGAGATCTGTCGATGAGTATCTCTTTCTCTGATTATCTGTCTGACAATCTCCCCTGCTTTCTCTGGATCCGTCTGCATGTCTCAGCACAAATCTGCTTCTCTGACATGAACATTCGTGCTGTGCTTTTTTTGCTACACAGCAAGAAACAATTTCCACATTTCCTTTCATCCGATCAGTCCTGACCTTTGTGCAGGACAGCATTGGCTGGCTTGTTCCCTGCCAGGGACTCCTTGCTGAGGTGCTGGTGTGACTCCGCCAGGCACTCCACCTCTGCAAAGCGTGCATTAAGCGCCATGGCCGGGTGGCTGGGGTCCTGGGTCATGTTTAGGTAAGCTGCCCGCCGTAACTGCTCCTCTATCACCAGCGCCTGCTCCAACAGCTGGAGGATAACAGATCGGGAGAAGGCCAAAAGAGAAAGAGCAGAAAAAAAGGATTGTTTGTAAGTCCAAGGTCACTGAAACCACAACAAGTTATCTGTGCTTTATTATGACAAATGATTTAAGAATTGTAGTGATTTTGGTTTGTACTGTATTATGGGGCTTCCTGCACACTCTGGGCTCTAAAATGACAGTGCTATTTTGAAATGCACTTCAACACAGATATCAAGTTACAAAAACATTACACAGTGCTAAAATTTGCCAGTTCACTTGGTCTGCAGTGCCTCGAAGGCTCCCTTGTTGCATAAGTCACATGAGAGCTTCACTCCCATACTGCATATTAATGCTATACAGCATCTACAATTCATTGTATACAGTTAAAGTTAGTATGTTAAAAATGTAACCAAGAACTTTACTCTGCTTAAGTATGAGCTGTATTTGTTTTTTCATGAACTATTATACTTTTGCCTCATATGTGCATTCTGTTACATTTATTTAATGTTTATGTTACATGTAGCTTGTGAATGTACCTACTAGATGCTTTAAAAATAAAGATTTTTGCACACAAAGCATATGAAAAACTTCTAAACTCTTAAGTTTTCTTAGGAATTCAAATACCTAACAGATTACACAAGTACGACTAAAACTGATCTAATAACTGACAGAAAATTGTTTACATGTAAATAGTTTTTCATGTATAAAACATGATTCCAGCTTTAAAAATTCAAAAAATTTGCTGCTTTTGATTTATAAATAATAATCATAGTTTATTTTTACTCATTTTGAGGCTTGGACTGTTGTTTAGACAAAAATGGCACTGTGAAGATTAGAACCTGCCAGTATTATTGGCTGATATTAGCTAGTTGCTGATCTATTGGTATCGATATTGATAAAGGCCAATAAATGAAAATGTAAAAAGTGAATAAGAGATGGGAGAAACACCCTTCAACCACGTTTTAAGTGTTATTGTTGCAAAGTTTGTCCACCAGAGGGCACTCTGCAACTTCACTGTTGGCAGCCCACGATTGGAACGCTAGAAATGCAACAACCAGCTGATCTGAACAGAGCGTAAATGACTAGATAAATTACTACACAACAAATGTTAGGGAAATCTGTTTCGGTTTTAGATGTCTGAAAGAAAAAAATATCAGCTGATATATTAGAATATCAGATTTTTGAATCACCAAATATCGGTACCAATATCGGTATTAAAAACTGTGTATCAGTCGGGCTCTAGTTGAAGTGTCACATGGGCTCTGGGTAATTGAGAGAGCATTTTTCACATTTTTAAACCAAACAATCTATTAATGAAAAAATGTATCAGCAGTCACTTGTACAGTGTGAATACACTACATCCTGTCCTAATAGAGGAAATGCTATCAATACCCAACACTAGCCAAACCCAACACTAATTATCCTGGGCATAAAACAAGTCATGAAAATAAACAAATTTATTTCTAATTTAAAAGACAGTGTCTTGTTTTGTTTTGGTTTTTTTTAGGTTTATATATTTCCCTTGGAAGGAGCCCTTCAAAGAAAAACAATCTGAATCCAGAAAGTGCTTCTCTCTTTAAGGGAGGCTCTTCGTCTGATAAGTTTGATTTATTCCGGTATTTTCTACAGCAAAGTGTGTCCAGAAGGAACAAAAAAACTATCATGACTGATAATGATGAGAAACAAAAAACATGTCACATTTTCTTATGTATTTAAAACATTGTGCATGCATCAACACATTCAACTTCCTCAGATAATTTGAAAGTAAGTTCTAGAAACCTTTGACTTTTTATATTTAACTAAAGCACAGATGTAGAAAATCATTTCTACAAACTCTTGGCTTGATTTCCTTTTTTTTTTTTTTGCCCTTTGCTCTAATTATACTGATACCTCCAAATCATTCTGATTTTCTCACTAATTCTGTAATATTTTAAAAATGTTTTAGTTGGCACAGCATATAATAATAATACAAGCATTTCATGAGTAATCCAGCTTCAGGCATTAATGTACTATCTGTGTGTGTCCTGGAAAAGGGAGTCATTTGTAGTAAATGTGTTGCAAAAGAGGCTCTTGTGTTACACAACCAATTACAACTAAAACTGGGAAATATGGTGAGAAATCATTTTATTTTTTGCTGTCCTGAGCATTCTTGATGGCAGACTTACCAAAATATCTCCAATAATTTAGCAAGAAGGTTAATAAGCAACAACGAGGCTGAGACAGAGACAGCGGTACAGTAAATGAGGATGTTGAGTGCAGGATCTGAAACATGTGAGGCGCTCAAAAACAGGATGAGCGCTCTTCCAGAAATGCAGCGGTCAGCAATACCATTCGGCTAATATGTGGGTCTAGGGGCATCTGACCATCAAACGAGTCAAGTGATCGAAGACACTGGACCGCAAGACTTTTTATAGCAACTGAAACATCCACTGTCATGCTCACAAGCACACGTACCCAAATAGCTGGTATGAACAGGCAAAATGTGAGAACTTTGAGAGCTTGGAGGAATCTGAAATTATAAAATGTGCGAGTCTGATTTTGAAAGCGGACTTCAAGGTTTAGTGAAGACCTGTTTTACCTTGAAGCGCCGAGCCAGGAACTTGTTCTTCATTTCCAGGAAGTTGCCTTTATTCGCCTGCGACTTGAAAGGCTCATTGATGATGGCGAACTGGGGATCATTCTGGATGTCCTGCCATCGAGCGTAGCCGTGACTGGCATTGAGGTCAAGGGTCATGTAAACACTTTGGGAATAAGACAACATGAAGCATCCGACCCAGCATACAACATCACTCTGAAGCTCAACAAGAAGCACTTTTAGACATTTGGTATTTGTTTGGGAAAGCTAATAATCACATTAATTTTAAAAATATATGCATGTTTTCAAAAAGGTATGTTCATACCAACAGTTAAATCTTGCCACCTACTTTGTGGCATCTCTAACCATGTTTTGGGGTGTCTGTGGCTCAGGCACTAGACTGGGTTGTCTACTATAATTGGAAGGCCAGTGCTTTAATCATTGGCTCCTCCCCTCACCAGGTTGAAGTATCCTCGTGCAAGATATTGAACCGTTTCCCCCGAAGCTTCCAATGGAATGTCAATGTTACACAAGGTTAGAGTAAAAATGAGCTATACAAAAGTACCTGCTAATCACTAAGCTTGCCATTTTAGCACTTAATTACACTTAACTGCTTATAAAACACAAATTAGATAATGATGTTAAGGTTTGAAGTTGGTTGGTTTAGCTTAAATACAAAGACTGGAGAAAAAGCAAACCTTGTTCTATCTGGAGTTATTAAACAAAATGAACTTAAAGGAACAGTAATTTAAATTTTTTTTAGTTTATTTAATAGAAAAAATAATGTGCTCATATACATGGACTGATTACTGCGTAATTCCGTCTTCCAACAAACTGATGCTTTCTCATAAATTTAGAATTAATCCATTAAAAATACAAAGGATCCGGCACCAGTTTGTGGAAGCTGCCATGTTGCGCCGCCATCTTGAATTACAATATTATGCCAGCTCATGTTAGGCTTAAAAATCACACTTTCCCTCTGATACACATTTTGATTACATTCTCACATTGTATGAGCGTTTATTTGCTAAGTGACTGAGTCCAACCCTCGATCCACTTTAAAGAAAGTTTCACTGATGTCGGCTAACAGCAGCTAACAGCAGCTAACAGAGGCTAAGAGCAGCAAAAACAGCAGCGTTTACCGACAGAAGAGTTAGACATCCTCAACAACAACGACGATGGCCGCTATAGGGAACAGTCTACATTAATGTTTTTGATCTCTCTTGGCCCATTAAAACCTGTTTGTTCTACAGGTGCCACATAGGTAGGATTATATATTTTATTTGGGGGGGGGGGGGGCAAAATTCAGTTTATTGCGATCTACAAAATAATGACATCTAGTGGTGAGATTTTACACACTGTACCTTTAACTTTGTTTAAAGCACATAATGAACAAATACTAATTAATTTGCTTAATATTTTCAATACCACAAAGGAAAAATGAACCATTTTTAACCTTTAGCATATTTCAGAACCAAGCAGCAAGTCTCAGGGCAGAAAAAGTAAGCAGAAGCACTAAAAACTGCAGTTCCTCTAATGGCCACTTGGGGCTGTCCCCAAAAGCAAGTCAATTCCTATAGACCTCATACATCAGCAGTAATACACTGGTATCTGTTACCACCTTACTAGGAAGCAAGCAAGAATCATTTGATGACTTTGCACATGAACCTCTCGTCCAAATGCAGTCACTTCTGGCTCCAAAACCAACATGGCAACAGCCCAAATCCCACACTCAGGCTTTAAAATAGAAGTCCACAAAACAATGGCATTGCGCAAAGATAAGCAGCATCTTCTAATCTTACTCTCACACAGAATGAAAACAAAGAGCATTTCCCTTCCAAAACTGAGTTATTCTTTAAAGTGTGTGTGTGTGTGTTTATTTTTTATTTTATTACTAAACAGATTTCACGCAGCTTCTGAAGCAAAGCATTTCCCCCTTCTATGTCAGTCTTTTAGGCCTCAGCATTAGTTTGTATAATAATGAAAACTGAGTTTAATGTGAATACTCCACAAACTTTATGACCATAATAGAGAGAACAACATGAACTAAATGACCCTCTACATCAGCATCCAGCAGACACAGTTTGCTGTTTACTGAGGTCTGGCCGGCTTGTTGACTTATTACGCTGGGCTTCTGCCGGCCGATAGAAAAATAAACACACTAGGGTCATCGCCCGGGCAACTGCTGTCAAGGATACATCACGATTCCCGCCAGCAGCCAGAAGTCGTGCCGGCGGTGCCAGATCTCGTTCATCTTCCCCGAGGAGATGGCAGCCCGCTCCTCGTTCTGCCAGAGAGTGTGTAGCTCTGCGGAGAGAAGCCAGCGCAGGGTGAAGAAAATTAGGTGGGTTTGCACAGCGCACCCACAGATAATTCTGGCTCACTGCTGCTTTTGTAAGCTCTGGGACACCAGGGCCATGTTTTGCTTGGTCATTTTATGTTGTTTAGACTGATTCGTAACATTTTCGGACAAGCTGTTAAGATATTTTCACCCTCGCACCTTGATTCATCGGGGAGTCTTTCAGAAAGAAAGGCAATATTCACACAGTGAAAATGCACTGATGGTTGCAGCGGAAAATATGAAAGATTTAGAGTTGCATCTATAAATCTTGTAGATTTGGAGAAGTTCCTGAAAGAAGTATGATGTAAATATCACTGGAAGCTTGATGTTAGAATGGGTTTCATGGAATTTCCTATGGAATTTCATTTAACAGAACGGCAACACAAACACTTTCCTTTTTCTTGATTCTTTTTCCTGACTACCACAGAAATTCATAGAAAATAAAGTATTACACAGCAAACAAAGCTACTGAAGGGAATCTTGATGGATGTATGCTATGATGTACAGTGCTGTGCAAAAGTTTTGAGCCACCCTTCATTTCTTCATATTTTGTTAGGAAAATAGGAAAAAAGAGCAGCGAGTTACTGAAACATACATAGTAATATAAAAAACAGAGTTTGTACAATTCTAACAGCTTGAAAGTCAATATTTGGTGTGACCACCTTTATTCTTCAACACAGCCTGAACTCTCTTAGCCAAGCTTTATGTCATTTCTTTAATTGGTCTTCAGGAACAGTTCTCCAGGCTTCTTGAAGAACATTCAAAGCTCTTCTTTCGATGTTGGCTGCCTTTTGTTCTGTTCTCTGTCAACATGATCCCACACTGTTTCAGTGATGCTGAGGTTCGGGCTCTGGGGAGACCAATGAATGACTGACAGTGCGCCACTGTGTGTTTTTCTATCCAGGGATGCTCATTACTGCACTGGGGGTGTTTGGGATCATTGTCATGCTAAAAAAATGAAGCTTTTTCCTAATCAGATGCTTTCCAGATGGTATTGCATGGTGGATCAAAACCTGACGATACGTTTCTGCATTCATAAATTCCATTAATTTAGACAAGATCTCCAGCACCACTGGCTGAAATGCAGCCCCAAACCATGACAGAGCCTCCACCGTGTTTTACATATGGCTGTAGACACTCTCCTGACCTCCTCTGAATAATATTGACAATTTAAACCAAAGAAATTCTAATTTGGGTGCATCACACCATTAGACCTGTTGCCACTGATTTTCAGTCCAGTTCTTGAGCAATTTGGTGTACCTCAGTCCCAGGGAGGAAACCCTGTTTCCCTTCATTAAAAAGCCACTGAGATCATTTCTGGTGAGGCTTCAGTGAACAGTAGATGCATCAGCTGAAGGTTCAGATTCATGTCTCGGGTCCTGTGTCAGGTTTTTGCTGGGTTTTTTTCCTATCAAGGACATGACTGTCAGATACTAGTCATCTGTTTTGTAGATTCAACTAAAGAAATGGGAACAAATGATGTGTTTTTGCGACAGGCTGCTAGTGACAAAGTGCCTAAAGAGACTATTTAAACTTGGTTCTTTGCTAAGTTGTCTATCATGTGCAGACACAGGTGCGTTTCTTTTATGCTTGAACGATTCATAGGTCAGTGTTAAGTGGCCTAAGCAAACAAAAGAAAATTCATCTGAAAATGGTCATGTTCAAGGACTGAAAATGAGCGAAAAAGCAGCCAGAGAAAAAATCTGAAAGACCTTCAGAGAGCCTGGAGAACTATTGCTCAAGACCACTTTAAAAAAAATTATGAAAAAGTCTGGCTCCTTGCAAGGAAAATATAAAAAATGAGAGGTGGCTCGAGACCCGTACGATACAGGAGAAGAGCGGGTCTATTCCACATCTACTGTAACTAACCAGTGAAGCCACCGTCTGCGATGTTGAACATGAAGCGAGGTCGCTCAGCCGGAGGCTTCCCGTTACCCTTCGGCGCCTCCTCCTTCGCCGCTTTGACTTCTTTCCCAGCATCCTTTTCACCTTTGACCTCTTCTGTTATCAAAAACAGCAGTAAAAGTGTTAATTATTCTGTTAGTGCAGCATACTGTTACAGGTTTAACCGCCAGGAAATGAACAGACACACACCTTTCCTCACATCAGACACCTCGGTCTTATCCTTGGCATCTGCTGTTTCCGTTGCGGTAGGTGTTCTCTCCCGCTTTTCTTTTTCCTTCTCCTTCTCCTCCCCAGCCCTTTCTCCCTCTGCAAAAACAAACAGATCTGAGTCACATAAACCTGTTTTATGTGTTTGTGCATGTCAGACTTCATCTCACAATACAAACAAAAGTTAAGCCCAACGTTCGGGCTTATCAAGTCTCCTTTTCTTTTTCACCTGATTTCTCCTCTTTGACGTCTGTATCGTGCTTAGATGTGTGTTTACTCTCCTCTTTACTCTCCTCCTGCACTTTCTTCTCCTCTGTAGTGGAAGCTGGGTCATCAGACGTTTCTTTCTTCTCGTCCTCTTTCAGATCGCCGTCTTCTTTGCTTTGAGTTTTTTGACCAGAAGATGCATTTTGCGATGCTTCTTTTGCTGAGGAGGAAAGCTAAGGAGAACAAAACAACACGCTGTCACATTGTCGTGTTTGCAGTTATGTGCTAAAATCTTCACGTCAGAACCGCAGACTGTATATAAAGGCAGACGCGGCCAGTATAATGTCATTGAAGTCTCGAGGAGTAAATCTGACTGATACAAACTCACGTGGTAGCAACTACTCGACCACACGAAAGGCCAATCCTGAAACACACCCCGCTTTATCATCTGGACAGGGTTACAGGCTGCCAGTCTATCGCAGAGCTAACACAAAGAGACGGGCAAACATGGACGTGGACTTGAACCCAGGACCATCTCGCTGTATGTGTGACAATCATGGCAACAATGTAGAATTAAGTGAATAACGCCCCGGTCACACAGGCCTCGAGACCATCTGGCAACCACTGGTCATGAGGGAAAAATGTGTATTCGCCAACTGGTTGGCAAAAACCTCGCTGTGATTGCTCATTAGCATGCGTTCGTAGTTTGAATGGAAATGATGGACTTGTCTGAGACTGTGAAAACTGGGATGCAAGCTGGAAAAATTGTGTCTTATGAAAGACGCTGGCTGCAGCGCTGAGGCACAACTTTTACTTTTACATTTCCAGTTTGTGTCGCATTTTTTCAAGTTGTACAGCTAATGGCAAACAGGAAAAACTAGTGGCAATTTTTGGTGCAGCACCTTCCTCCACGAACCACTACCAACCAACTGGGGAATATATGTTTCCCTAGCAACCAGTGGCTGTATCACATCTAATATTGTTGACAACTCCCGAGCAGTGTGTGCATGACGTCATATGAGAAACCGCTACATTTGCAGCCAGAGGAGTCCCCCTCTGCTGGCCATTAAAAATAGCGCAGGTTAAGGTGCCACAGTATTGGCAGTCCTATATCCATCTTTTGTATACAGTCTGTGGTAAGAAAGGAGAAAATCGTGCTCACATCAGAGACCATCTGCACATTTCTTTTTGTGGCCTTTTAATATACTTAACATTTCGATGACCGTGTGTGGTGTCATTTCTTGTGTGTGTTTTTCTGCCCTTCAGGCAGCCGCTGCTTTAAAATGTATGAAATAGTGTATGAAACTGCTGCTATAGTCAAACTGATTGCATGGATAATTTTAAGCCTGTTTCACTTAAATTGGAGTGAAACGCGTGCAGTAAATGGAAATTTGTTAAATTAGGCCAAAGTTTTGCTGACAAAATCAGAAATATGCATAAATATCAAGAGTAATGGAATCATTAAGAAGACAATCAAATCGATTGGAAATGTTTTAGCTTTGGTTTGCGTTTTGAGGAGCTCATCCCACCTCTTCAGGGTCTCCAGTTTTGCTGCCATCCGAATCTTTCCCTTCATCCTTCTCCCTGTCCTTCTCCTTCAGTTTCTCTTTTTCCACTGCAGCCTCAGCGTCCTCCTTGTCCTCTTCTTTTTCTCCCTCCTTCCCGTTCTTTTCTAGCTTCTCTGCCGGAGCAGGGGTCGCTGCATGTATCCATACAAAGAAACGCATTTGCACATTAAAGATCAACAATGCTTTTATTTATGTGGAGCGCCCCCTGCTGGACTTGGTTGCCGGGTGTTGATGGTTACCTGGCTTGGAGGTGCACGGTGTGTTGTTGTAGCTGGCATCGGGGGTAGGCGTGGCGGTTTTCACTGCAGGAGAGGAGGCCCTGGAGGAGGATTTGTCTATGGTGACCTCAGACTTGAGCTCTGGAAGACTCCACCGCCCGTTGATGTGCTCAAACTCCTGGATCTGAACACAAAGCATGAAACACTCAAAGTAAAAAAAAAAACCAAAAAAAAAACTTGGCACATATTCACTTTACCTAATACCACCTCCTTTAAACACACCACCCACATGCCCTGTTTGTCTGGCAGTGTATCACACAATCCGTTTGGCACAGATAGGAGATCAGGATGTGTACAGGTTTAAACAAGTCGCACTGAAAACTGGATAGGAGATGTGTCGATAAACTAAAATAAACTAAGTGGTAGCAGCAGAGAAATCAAAGGATATTTCAAGATGTAATGGTTGATTGTTTCACATAAAAGAGAGTTCTCATTTTATCTAAGACCTGCAACTTCAAAAGGATCTGTAAATAAAACGCTTTTATGATAGTTCTACTTATAAAGATATCAGAAAGCCAACATATTTTTCATATGATTTATAGTTGCATTATTCTGCAATAGTCATTCAGTATTTGCAGTCTGTAATTGACCGTCTGTGCAGCAGTTTTCAGTAGTTAGTTGCGCAGTACCACTTTGGATTAAACTGCCACACTTTTGTGTTACCGTCCGTCCCCCCACAAATCATAAAACTATCGAATAAATAACAAGTACACACAACACATGAAGAACACAAACTGTAGAAGTGCATGCATCTCTGTGGACTGCCCGTTTACATATATTGCATTACCTTTTATATTATTTTGTACTATTTATTCATCCTTATTTTTACTTTGTACTCTGTTCCGGCATTTAATTAAATCTTGCAGTTTAAGTATTTCACAGGACTGCATTTGCATAATCAGAGTGACAACAAACATCTTAAATCTTTATCCGAGCTGTTAAAATGTCCATATTTGCAACTGCAGTCCAGTAACACAACTGAGACACAGAAATTTAATTTTGTGCACAACAACTGTTACCTTAATGTGACCCTAATGGAAATGCCCTGCAGGACTGCAATTTTAAGAAGTATTTTTGTTTCTGCTGACACAAATATTTCTTTAACTCAAAGGAAAGACTCTGACACAGAGCCAGCGGGGAGCTGGCTCGTGTTTGTTAAAAAGGTGATAGGATCGTGCAAAACAGCCATCTTACAACTGAAATATTTAAAATGTTGCAGGGAGAAGCAGAAGAAGAAGGAGCAGCCGCAGGCTGTACACATCCAACTTTTCAGCAAGATAACAGAATGCAGAGGGTCCCGCTGTCGTGTGGAAGCTACTCAAAATTAAGTCTTATGTCCTTTACAGTGTGTATACCTTTGTGCAACCTGCAAAAAAGGTATACACCATCACATTTTAAGCATTTTTCCCCAGCAACCGGTGGTTACGAGGGGGTTTCTGACCAGTCTCTGGGCTTAGCAATCAATATCACAGCAACTGCAGCAACTTCCAGCAACCACTTGCCAACCAGTTGGGGAATACGTGTTCATCCTTTGCCCAGTAGCTGCCAGATGTTCACCGACCGATCTTTAGGCTTGTGTGACTGGGGCCTTATTAAAAGAGCATGAGCTTGTCTCGTTGAACTAGAAACAGACACACCAGCTGTTCTTCTGTTGTATTTTTTAAAAAAAAAACAGCACTCCAAATGATCTTTTCTGGAATATTAAACCACACTTCTTGTTAAATTGAACGCCTCCAGAAAAGAGTCTTAAGGCTAAAAACTGTAATAACCTGCAACCATTCGCCTCATCGTTCTTCATCTAGGAAAGACAACAGTTTTAGGCTAACCTTCTTCTTGACGAGCGACATGACACCGATACGTGTGAGAACTGGCTGTCGACACAGTCCCTCTCTCGGGACGCCATCGGCAAACGTCTCGGCTCCATCAGCAACCGGCTCGCACAAGTGGCGCATAAAGAGAGACACGTAAGCTCTGGCAAAGAAGAAGGCAGAGATTGATGAATAAACCGGAATTAGAAGAAGTTTAACAGAGTAAACAGTTTTGCATCGACAGGCTGGTGGACCAAAACCGCCATAACAAAAAGTAAATACATATTTGAATAAATAAATATATTATATATTGATAACTTTTAGTGTTTTCCCTTATTTATCTCCACAACTCTATTTATTTCTGTTTTGTTTTTTTTACACCCCTTTACGCACACAATTCACACACACAGTAGGAATATTTCTAGGCTTTCTTTGTGAGCCTCCTAACGCTTTGAATCCGGTTCGTTTCTCTTTTATTGACGGCAGTTTTCACTCTGAAACTGTGGTGCTTGGTGGCATAATGAAAAGTTGGAAGAGAACAGTTTGGATCATCCCCCGCTAAGCTGTGACATCTCCTCTGTGGATCACCAGTGCTGAGGGTGAACGTCAGTTTCTGATCAGACTGTTGTTTGTACTGCAGACTGTTTTAAGATGGAGCGCTAAAAATCAGAGAGGGAGGATAAAAAAAAATAGCAGAGGCCTCCTTGCAGACCAGAGGGGGGCAAATCACCCCCTGCCTTTTAGCATTTATTAAATGTGTCACGGGGTCAAGTTTTCACTTACTGGTTGATCGACATCTGATATACTGATTTAAAATACATTTAATCACAACTAAATTTACTTTTACTGTTATTTTTGTTAATTTAATTGCATGTAGCTCCACACAAAAAAAAAAATACGAGTATCAATTTGTTTACTTTTGATTATGGCAGCTTTGGTCCTCCATATAATAAACTGTTTGTTTCTTACTTGAATTCTTTCTCAGTCTTGCCCTTGAGGTCTCTCACGAGCCACTGAGAAGAGAAAGCATCCTGAGACGGCATCCCCCAGCGCATTACAGCGTTCAGGAAAGCTTTACGCTGGCGTGTGTTAAAGCCCAGAACCTATTGAAATAAATTACAAGTGCAGTCAGTTAAATACAGTATATGTCTGTGAATTATTATTATTATGGTAGAGCTTAATTGAAAATGCCAGAATGAAACCTTTTCCCTAATCTTGCAGACGTGAGTGTTTTTACAAACCTCTCCAGGGCTTTTCTGGGTAAGTATGACTGTTTGATAATGCTAAAATAAACTCTGAGTCCTAGTTTTAACAATGTGGGCGATTATGATCATAACCTCCACTATCAGGATGATAAATGAGCTTGGAAGTTCGGGGCTGTTGAAGAAGTAATTGCTTTTCTAGCATCTCCAATGAAGGATATTTCTTTTTTTTTCCTTTTTTTTTTTTTAAAAAGATTGTTAGAAAAATAACCACGAGTGCCAGTTCGCTATAAATAAAAGCTGACAGATTTCAGAAATATCACAATTTAAACAAAAAAAAAATAAATAAAGGAGTGAGACTAGTTCCAGAGATCTACAAACCTCAAGGTTGCCTCCCACTCTGGCCAGAAGAGGAGGCAGAGGTTTATCCTTATCGTTCCTCAACTGGCGACGTGACTGCCGGCGTCCTGCACAAAAAATAAATACATGAAAATAAGGTAACAGCAATTATGCACACAAGAATAGTGGCTGCAAAATGACAGAGGCAGTAAATAAAATGTGTACTTTTCTTTATTTTTACATTTTGCACACCAGCGGTTAAGTCGCATCAACCAAGGGTTAAAAGCCTCTGATAAGCTTGAAGTGTTTCAGTTTGAATTTTTGGCAATCTAACTTGTTCTGCTCTGCCAGGGAGCTGTAACGACTAAATCAAATTCAAGCTGTAATTCAACACAGACCTGAGAGCGTGTCTTACAAAACAGAATCTTTCGTCTTTCACGAGCAGCTCTGCTCGATCTGGTGTCTCTTTTTTTTTTTTTTTTTTTTTAAACCTTACTCACCTTCTGGCCGATCGTCAAAGTCCTCGTCCTCCTCCTCGGAGCCCACCGAGTACTCGGACTGGTTATCTGAAATGTCAGCATGCCACTCTGAAACAGCACACGGTGGTCTGTCAATAGGCCAGGCCCATTCACTTCCACTGTGCAAGAAATACCTCAAACAGCAGACACATAATCTATGACCCTACGGTTTCCTACTTAGATTAACACAATAAATCTTACATGTGAAACAGGACCCGTGTTTAAATGTAGGGATTCAGACTCCTAAGGTATCCATCTGTTATGTGGAGTTTCTGCAGCTTACTTGAGCGTCATCAGATCCAGACTCGGCCCCCTACCTTGGTCTTCCTGTGCAGCGTCATTGTAGTTGACAGGCTTGCGGTTCCTCTTGCCTTTGCCGAGTTTGCTCGCCAGATCCTCCTGTTGCTGCTCATAGTGATGCCGCAGCAGCTTCTCCCAATAATCCGGGTCCACATTCTCCTCCTGTTTGATGATCTCCCGCTCGATCTCCTCGATCTGGAGCATTAAATATGGGGGACAGACGGGAAAATTGAAGAGTGTGGGGCCGACGAGTTTAAATGCAATTTCTCAGAAACGCACTCAGAAGCAACCATGCTCTTAATAAGTTAGAGAGGATGTAAAGCAACAGTGTTGGAGGCGTGAAGCGGCATTTCTGCCATACAAACCGATCTCAAGCTAACCTGTGGCAAGATCTGATGTTTCCGAGTTTTATGGACAAATCTGCTCAATTGTTTTTTCGTTTTTTGATGCAGCCAATCACATGGCGGCAACTCAGTGCTTCTACGCACGTGATCACGGTCAAGACGACCCGCTGAAGTTCAAACTGAGCATCAGAGCGAATGTTTCCAGCACCTGAATCTGTGTTGCTCAGCATGTTATTTGAAATGAAAGGGACTAAGAGACCAAAAAAAAAAAGTAGTTTTGTTTGTTTTTTTGAAACTGTGTGGAAACCAGAACTGTTCCAGTGCGTCCTCACCTTATCCTCTTCTCGCACCATGTACTGGGCCACTTTGAAGGAGCTGAGGTACTCGTTCATGTTCTGGACGTCCGAGTCGTCCGTGTCGTCCTGGCTTCGGTCCAGCAGCCTCTCGATGGCGGTGCTGTCATAATGAATGACGTTGCCCTCGTCTTCAACTTTATCCCCTGAACTATTCTTCATGCCTGCCGAATGTGGAGTTAAAAAGCGGGGAACAGTCTGTATGGTTCTTCCAACAAAATTTAACAAATAAAAATGTTCTTGTCAACCAATTATTCCAATCAATAACACCAGAATATGCCAAGAACACCCTCCGGCAAAACTCGTCAAGATGAAAGGTATTAAACTGAGTGTATTTGACAAAATAATTAAATTGAGGGGAAGAAGCCTGCCAAACCTCCCCTATTAGAGTCAGGCCCACTCCACGCCAGAACTCAACTTCAATATATTTAACAGACTATTTGACTAAAAGCTCCAGCTCAGTTTGTGAACGTGTTATTTTTAGATTCAACAATTAACTTCTGTCACCTTCCCCCTCATCCTTGAAGAGCTCTTCCGTTCCAAACTTGAGGATGTCGTCCAGCTCTTGCTTGGTCATGGAGCCCGCCTTGGATCCCAATCCCGGGCGCACCACTAGGTGGGTCAGCATCATCTTCCTCTTGGCCACCTGGGTGATACGCTCCTCCACGCTGGCTCGCGTCACGAAACGATAAATCATGACCTTGTTGGCCTGTCCGATGCGGTGAGCTCGGCTGAACGCCTGCGGAGGGAGGGACGAGATAATTCTTCAAAGAGAGAAAGTTTTATAAGTACGGACTGGTTTGCTCACACAGCAGCCACCTGAACAGCACCTGAATGTCATTGTGAGGGTTCCAGTCCGAGTCGAAGATGATGACAGTGTCCGCTGTGGCCAGGTTAATGCCTAAACCTCCGGCTCTGGTGGAGAGCAAGAAACAAAACTGGCAAGCGCCGGGAGCTGGGAACGGAGAGGAGGAGAGCGTACGTGTGAGAGGGGAATAAACAGGAACACATGCAAGTTTTCTGTTGTTAATTTCACCACATCTGCAGACTCAAAATACCAGAGAAACGTTTATCCTCGTTGTCACTGCAGCACGAAAGGAACCAACCGCTGTTGAATTGCATAGTTTTTGAAAAATGTTTTAGTCTGAATTAAAGTTTTCTGAAAGCACAGCGAACCCAGCGGGTCCTGTTTTGCATACTTTTAAAATCTTCAGCTGTTCTTATTCAGCTCTTCTGTGTGGCGCTAATGTCTCATTATTTTTTTAAAGCTAGCATTTACCTGAGGTAGCAAATGTACTTGTATCAGCTCCAGGAGATGCATCACTCACCCCTGGGCTATTACTCATGTTATATAATTTAAAGGCATTTATTACCAACAAGTTGGTTAAAGGATTTCAGTGACGTTCCACATGAGAGCAAACAACTCAGCATCCTTTCTAATGCGCAGGAATTCGATTTTGGAGGAACTAGCTTCAAAGACGAATCGCACTCAGGAATCAGTTTAGCTGTGGTTTTAATCTAGTGGCAGATTTACTAACAGGAAGTGGCAGTGAAAAACCGGCTTCGGTGTTGAGAACGCTTCTCTCGCTATTTACTACAAAGGTGCGCTGTCAATTTTGCAACTAGTGTTCAAATGAGTGTTTAAATGAATCATGCAAACTTGCTTTACTAAGGTTCGCAGTAGTCAAATTATTGAAAACTGCACTGATATTAACGCCTAAAAAAGGGGGGTCCTATTTTGCACCTTATGTGGTTGTAATAGTTGTAGCTGGAAGTGCTCATGTATTAGGAATCAGAGGGGTTGATGTTGTCAGAATGAGCTCACAATTGGCGTGGGTGGATGGCTCAAAGCTGTGAGCACGGTGCCAGAGCTTTGGCTCGTCATCCTGAATGTTTTAGAGCTGAGCCCCACATAGTTCTGCTCCTCAATAACTTCTACACAGAGATGGTCCACAATGAAAATGTCTCTGTGCATACCCAGAGTCCCTTTCATGTAGTTTTGTTAAACTTTTCTCTACCATTAACTATTGACTTAGTTGATTACTCAAAGGGCTTCCTAATACAAATCTCATTCACGCAATACAGCACTTTTATCTATGCCGAAGTGCGTTCTGATGTTTGCACACACACACTCCGATGCACTGGGGGGAAACTCAGGGTTCAGCATCTTGCCCGAGGATGCTCCGGCATGCAGGCTGAAGGAGTCAGATCGATCCACCGAGCTTCCAACTGGTAGACAACCTGCTCTACTGCCTGAGCTACAGCTGACCTAATGAAACATTAATGCAGAAAGATCTTACGACACGTACCGATGACTTTGATAAATACCTGCAGCATCGCGAGGCATTCAGAAAAAACAAGAGCAATGCACGCTTTGATGCATGTGGCAAAGTAACAGAAAATTCATTAATATGTGGATGGGGCAGGTTCTGACAGTACACAGTGTTTTGTCTTCAGGTCAACTGGTGCACACAAATTTCACGTTTATACTGTGGAACCGTTTGCCGGCGACTGTGTGGATTCAGAGGTTCTCTGGATAAATCTGACAGCTCGGGTTGAGCGCAGGTCTTAAGCAGAGTTGGGCTGAATTATTACAATTTCTAACGGAAAAAAAATCATATAGTTTCTGCTTC
Organism: Cichlasoma orientale; assembly: GCA_034780415.1. Taxonomy (NCBI): domain Eukaryota; kingdom Metazoa; phylum Chordata; class Actinopteri; order Cichliformes; family Cichlidae; genus Cichlasoma; species Cichlasoma orientale. The sequence continues at coordinate 12,599 of JAVDPK010017673.1, read as the reverse complement.
CGCTGTCCCTCATTGATGTGAATCGCCACAGAGTTTCCACAGAGAAAAAATATGCCAGCATGTGCCGCTAGGCTGAAATGCAGTCGCTCGGGTTCAAGCCTGAGTACTGGTCGTTACTGAAATGACCTGGTTGTGTCTTTGTTTATAATTAAGCAGATCTTGCATTGTAATTAACCTCTTTATATAAATGCACACATATTCTAATCAGCTAAATTTCTATGACAAAGTCACTGCAGTTTTATTATTTCTGTCAACTCATGAGGCTTTTCACGGCTACAGGAGGGGCTGTATGATAATGTCACACCTACTCATCCTTAGCCGAGGCCACGGACAGCTTACCACACTTGATCCCGTAGCTCACCGTTAAAGCGGTCGATGGCTTCTTGCCTCAGCGCTCCCGTGATGCCTCCATCAATTCGCTCGTACTTGTAACCTTCATAATCCAGGAAATCTTCTAGTAAGTCGAGCATTTTAGTCATCTAAAAGCAGAGGAGACAGAGAGACTGGCGAGGCGCGCATGTTTTCATGTATACTTGATTACCCGTGCAGCCGCACAGCTGGAATCACAGCCTGCCGCTGAGCCTTCTGGAGATGTCATGAGACTAATTTAACAGCTGCGTAGGGAGATACCCATCTGGTGTTTGCGTGTGTATGTGTGCGTACAATCAGATGCGCTCATTTGTGTTTGTGTGAAGACGTACCTGTGAGAAGACCAGTACTCGGTGCCCCTGTTCTTTCAGCTTCCTCAGCATCTTCTGCAACAGCGTCAGTTTCCCAGAGGCCTTAGCGAGGGCTGACCCTTCATAAGCACCGCTGGGTGTTTTCGGGGCTTCCTACAAACACAAAGAAATAACACTGCATGAGGAATATCTGTGTGCTAGTCTTTTCACTTGTTTTTTTATGCATTCTTGTAATTATATACAAATAATACGCATGTCAGATGATGCTAAATGACTGTCTCTTAAAATCATTTTAAAATTCCTTTCACTAATAGGACTTCCTAACTGCACAGGGCCACTTATGGCACTACTTACAATACCGATGTGACACAGGAGCACTTCCACACATTACCACAGGGTGTCCCTGTTAAGCAATTTCAAGCTAATTTTACAGGAAGAGCTGAAATAACACATGAAACTGAGGACAAATCACTTTTTTCTTTATACTTAGCAGTAAAGTATTCCCAAAAATAAAAGTTCCTTTGTTTTCATCTCACCATCGAGGCGACGGGGAAGAGGTAGGGATGATTGCAGCACTTTTTTAGGTCCATCATGATGTTCAGCAGCGAGACCTGATTTCCTCCTCCTTTGGAGTTCAGAGCCTCAAAGTTCTTGGTCAGAATTAGCTTGTAGTATTTCCTGCATTTAAGAAAACGCAAACACGAAATCATGACATGACCAGTACTGTGCCAATTTGATGTAAACTACACTATATGGACAAAAGTACTGGGCCACGCCTCTTAATCGTTGAATTCAGGCATTCAACGAACATCACCAAGGTTATGAATAGCTTTACTCATTGACAGCGTTATAACTGGTTGAGCAACTGCATGACTGGCTATAGAAAAAGGCCATCAGTCTCTATAAGGTTATTAAAAATCAACGATAAAATCAACCAAAATCCTGTGTCTACATTTGTCAGCGTCATACTTCTGCATAGGGCTCAGCTCCACTCTGACAATCAGCTCGGTCTTGGCGGGCATGTTCTTGAAGACGTCGGCCTTCAGTCTGCGCAGCATGTGAGGCCCCAGCAGATCATGGAGCTTCTTGATCTGGTCCTCCTTGGAGATGTCGGCAAACTCTTCTAGGAAGCCCTCGAGGTTACTGCTTAGAGAGAGGGATGGGGTGAAAGGCTAGTAAAATCTATCTAGCATATGTAATTTTACTGCAACTAGAGATAAAGGTAGAGGAACTACTACTGTAACAAATACTTGGAACATTATTGTTATTATCTATAGCTAATGAGGTAAAAGTCTGTGTAACAGTAATCCCTGCGAACCAAAAGATTAGGCTTCAGACTTCTCTGAACACTCAGTTTGCAATAATATTTTCAACTTGTGCTGAACAGATACCAGCTTGATTTACATCTGTGAATGCAAAGCTTACAAGCACGGGGTTTTGTTTGAGGGAGCCAGGCGAGGGGCAGCCAATCAGAAGAAAGTGGGCCTTCAAAGAGTGTGGGCTTAAAGAGAGAGTAGGAAAAACAGCCTTTTTCTAACACAGGATGAAGTGAATGGGCTGCACCAGAGTAGATAAATGAGGTCTTTTTTTCTAAATGTGAATCACACAAAGCTACTCTAGTAGAGTCCAAGAACAAAAAACAGAGCTGGACATTAGAATAAAATGGCCCCTTTAAAATTAACCAAACTTGTTAGAAAAAAAGGTGCTTGTTTAGTGTTAAGGTGTGTGCATTACAAAGAAAGGAGTCCTACTTGAAGCGGTTGGGCGTGAGGAAGTTGAGCAGGTGAAACAGCTCCTCCAGGTTGTTCTGTAGCGGAGTTCCCGTCAGCAGAAGCTTGTAGTCGATCTTATAGTCGTTCAGACGCCTGAAGAACTGGAACCGAAGAAAAGAAAGCTCAGCTTTATTTAACAATATACTTAGTTCAGTCAGCTGTAATGCAGTCATTGCTAGTCAATGTTAGCTTTTATAAATGCACACCTGACGGCCTGAAAAAGCAGAAGTAATACTAAGTAGATTATTCTGCCACGATTAAGTACCTTGAATTAACTCTGAAGTAAAGTACTGTGAAACTGAAGTGTTGCTATTACATAGTTTGGCCAGCAGAGAGGGGTGAAGTGCATTAATGCTGACTCATATCCACAAGCTGCTGTACCTTGGACTGGTTGTTCTTGAGGCGGTGAGCTTCATCCACGACCAGACAGGCCCAGTCGATAGACTTTAGCGCCGTTTGGTCGATGGTCACCAACTCGTAGGAGGTCAGCAGCACATGGAATTTAATAGGAGCCTCTCGCTGCATGGAGACAAACAAGGGAGGAAGGCTGAGTGGACGTCATGCTAGACAATATCAGTGTCTTTTTATGTCACTGAAAATAATCCCTCTTTACTCTCAGTTTGAAGGCCTTCTTTCCTCCTTTGACAGCCGTGTCATCAAAGGAGAACTCGTTCTCTCGGATGATGGCTCGGCTGTCCTTGTCTCCGGTGTACGTCACCACGTAGAAATCGGGGGCCCACATTTCAAACTCCCTCTCCCAGTTGATGATGGTGGAGAGCGGAGCGCTGACCAGAAATGGACCCTTAGTGTGACCCTGGAAAGCACAGAGAGGAAAATCAGTACTGTGTTGAAATCAGTACAGTGAGACTTCAGACAACATGAACAAAGAGATAAATCCAGTACCTCTTTAAAGAGTGAATAGAGGAAGACGATGGTCTGGATGGTCTTTCCCAGGCCCATCTCATCCGCCAGGATGGTGTCAGTGCCCTGAGCCCAGGAAAACCGAAGCCAGTTCAGACCCTCCAGCTGGTACAAATGTAGCGTACCGCCCGTAGACGTGACAAAGTCTGGCTGCTCCTCGTATTTTATCGTAGGCTGGAGGGACCAAAGGAGAAAACAGAGAGCAGATACGATTGGGCCACATCTACCTGTACTCCAATATAGTGCTACATGTTTTAATACTGTCATTACAAAGTAGTTAATGTTTTACATTAATAGGATTCATATATGTGATGCAGCATGCAAAAACCCAGCTAAAGTACAAAGCTTTAATTTATTTTTACTGTTTTATGTTTTCTAAAATTTCAATATTGCAGACAGTGACGTTAAGATAACAAAACGGCTGCTTATTCCTCGGTCTGCGTCTTTGGCTGTCTCTTTTTACAGACAGCAGCTACAGACTGAGGTTAAAGCTACAGCTTACTCACATCAGTGAGGGGTGAGCCTGGAGACTCATCTTCACCCTCTGAGTTCTTGTTCCTTATCTTCCTGGGTTTGTCTGGGTCCTCCTTCATTATGTTGTCCCTGTTGAACAGCAGCAGAGTTATTGCAGCAGCTGTTTTTTCAGCAGAGAGATCTGATTTGTCAAAGAGAGATTTTGAGAGATGCTACTGTACATAAACATACAGCAGATCTCTACAAAATGGCTCAAAATAACCGACTGACCTGCTTTAATGGATGAAAAATACCTGTGTTTCCAGTAGCTGGCCTTGTAAATTGCAAAGTCGGGGATATCCATGTCATCTCTCTCCCATGTACACTGGTCATAGGCGAGGTCTCTCCACTTGACCAGGTAGTGGTATATCCCCTTCTTATCAACACTGGCAGAGAGACACGTGCATCACAGTTAGTGGTCCTACACAAACCGATATCCCGCATGCTCATATGCACAGCTGCCTAACCTGTGGTTGATGATGCGGTGAATCATCATCCACTCAGGCTTGATGCCATATTTGTAGTATTTGTCCTCCAGGATGGCGTACTGGGGGTCTTTGGCCCTCCTCTTCTCGCTCTTTCCAACTCCGTTCTCATCCTCTCCGCCCGAGCCGTAATCCAAGCTGGGAGGCTCGTCCATGTCCGTCTTCCTCTGGTAGTTTCTATACATCACCGAGTGGAAGATCTCCAGCTGAAGAGAGAACAAAATTAGTTGATCAGAGGACCATTTTCCCCCCCAAATAGCTTTTGGTCTAAGTACAGAACGTTTCTGAAAAAAGGGAAATCAGGTGAGGATGCTCTAAATTCAAGATTCTAAGATTTTTATTGTCCATGTACTGGACTGGCAGGAGAATCAAAATACTGTTTCTCTCTCACCTTGGTATGAAAGAAGAATTTAGAGAAGTTCAAAGGACACTCCAGGGAATATATAAAAGTCAAGCCTATGCATAATAGTGGCAGTAGGGCAAATATAGTAACAGAGATGTAAATGGTCACATAATATAAACAAATAGAGAAGCCTGTGAGGTGTGCATGGACAGTAGCGCAAATGACCAGCAGCAGCAGCAGCAGGTGTGACAGTAATGCAGGTGGTTGCAGTAAAGTGCCAAAGACAGTCAGCGGCATTAAAATATTTGAATGTGTTGAGTCCTTGTGTATGACCAGCTAAGTCAGAGCTGAGTGAGTGTGTTACAGTCCGGGGGTAGGGGGCAGAGGGAGGTGGTAATGCTGTTTGACACTCTGGTGGAGCGAGCCCGGAGGCTCTCCCTGAAGGCAGGAGGCCGAAGAGAGAGTGTGAGGGGTGAGACGGGTCCCCTGCGATGCTGATGGCTCTGCAGGTGTGGTTTCCAACAATTTTTTTTGTGTTTAATTTTGGAAAATTTGGCCATTCTCATAAATTTCAGCTTGAATATGGACAGCGGTTTGAAACATTTCAACCACGGATCGATTGTCATTAGATTTTTTTTAAAAATCTGATACATTTGAGACCCAACACAGCAGAATAATCTAAAACAATACACACATTAATTTGTGTTATTTTGTGTATTTTCTATATATCTGGTGGCCACAAAAATACTCGGTAAAACTGCAAATGATTGGCTGATTGCAGTTTTTAAAGCAGAATGAAGATTTGGAGGAAACAATAATCTTGAATTATTATTAAGTTCATTCACAAACAGCATCTCTGACTGTAATAATACACTCCAAAAACTATGTGAAAACAGCAGGGCTGCGCTCTGAATAAAGCTTCAAAGGATCAGTTTCAGATACTAGGAATTGAGCATTCGTTTATCTAGATACTAGCATGCGCTGCGCTCGTGATTAAGTGATAAGAGAAGCTGAAATCTGAGGTGGAGCGATGACTCTTGTTAGCGACCATCCTTTTCCCTTTAAGAAGCCTGAGTGTGAAGTAGGTCCCTTGTTGTGGTTAGTTTGAGAAGCAGCTGCAGCCACAGAGATGATTAAGCCACTGTTATACATGACACAATGTCTAGAAGGTTTCATTGTAACTGCAATCAAAATATGCACGTGTTGGCTAACCTAAAGGAAAAGAGAAGAGATCCCGTTAATAAAGTCTACAATGGGCTTTCCCTCTCCTGTAGAGTGGCTTCGTTACCAGCTAACGAGCCAGGCTAGAGTAAAAACACTAGAGCAGTTTAACTTCTGAAGAACATTAAAAAAGTAAAACTCAAACTCTGTAAGGATTAATATCTCTTTGAACAACAACAAACCAGGCTACCTATCACATGTCTTCATTAGTTATACCGAGCTATATAGTGCCGAGTTGGACCCCCTTTTGTCTTCAGAGCTGCCTTAACTCACAGCACAGATTCAACAAGGTTCTGGAAACGCTCCCCTTAGATTTCGATCCATCCATAATTGGAGTGAGATCCGGTGACTGTTGAGGCCATTTGAGTACAGTGAACTCATTGTCATGATCACAAAATCAGTTTCAGATGATGTGAGATTTGTGACATGATGTGTTATCCTGCTGGAAGCAGCCATCAGAAGATGGGTACACTGCGGTCATGAAGGAATGGACATGGTCAGCAACAATATTCAGGTAGGCTGTGGTGTTTAAAGGGGTACAAAGTGTGCCAACAAACTATCCCCCACACCGTTACACTATCACCACCAGCCGGAACTATCATCTGAATGTCACAGCAAAATCGAGACTCAACAGACCAGGCAGTCTTCTATTGTCTAATTTTGGGGAGTCCATGTGAATTGTAGCCTGAGTGTCCTGTTCTCAGCTGACAGAAGTGGCACCCGGTGTGGTCTTCTGCTGCTGTAGCCAATCAGCTTCAAAATTCACAGTCAGAGATGCTTTTCTGCACAACTTGGTTATAGCAAGTGGTTATTTGAGTTACTGTTTCTCTCCTATCAGCTTCAAGCAATCTGACCATTCTCCTCTGACCTCTGACATCAGCAAGGCATTTTTACCTACAGAACTGCCGCTCACTGGATATTTTCTTTTTTTCAGACCATTCTGTGTAAACCCTAGAGATGGTTGTGTGGGAAAATCCCAGTAAATCCCAGCCCGTCTGACACCAACAGCCATGCCACGTTCAAAGTCACTTAAGCCACCTTTCTTCCCTATTCTGATGCTCCGTTTAGCAGGTCATCTTAACCATGTCTACATGCCTAAATACACTGAGTCCCTGCCATGTGATTGGCTGATTAGATATTTATATTAATAAGCAGTTGAACAGGTGTACCTAATGGCCAATGAATTTCATTTCATTCCTTTATTTATGTTTTTGTTGTTGCACATTGTCAAAGGGAAGTAAATTAGGCTACAGGAGCTTAATTTAAATAGACAGATGTGTGCTGCCTGGCCCATTACTCTGGCACATCTGTGTGGCTACAAAAAAAAGCAATTTATTGTGGTTGTAAACTTCAGACTCACCTGCAGCTCAGTGATCCAGGTACAGTGCCAGTAGGACTGCCCAGTCAGCTTGACAAAGAACTCCCTCTCAGCCCTGCCTTTCATCGGTGGTGGTGGCGGTGCGTCAGGTGGAGCGTCAGGAGCGAGCGGTACAGGAATTGGAGGCGGAGGCTCACCCCATCGCCAGTGGAGGATCTTTTGGACACGTCCCTTGATTGGCGGACACTGGAGCGAGAATATATTTAAAAAAAAAAAAAAATCACATCTAAGCATAGCAGTTTATTTCAATGAGAAGGTGGAAATTTGTGAGGTATAGATCTGTATAGAAAACTGTGACAAAAGCGGTAACTGACCGTGCATCGCGGACACAGCCACTCTCCGTTGGGAATCTCTGGCAGCGGCGGGTTCAGACAGTGGATGTGGTAGGAGGACGTGCAGGTGTCACAGCACAGCAGCTCGCCTCCGTCTTTACACACCCGACAGAACTCCATGTGGTCGTCGTCTTCCTCGTCCACCCCAGTGGCGACCCTCACGCCGACCTCTGATATCACTCTGTCCTCGCTGTCCTCCTCAAAATCCTCAAAGTCTTCATCTTTTGCTTCCCACTGGATTCCCTCTTTTTCCTGAGAAAGCAAGAGAAAAATGTAACCATTAAAGTGAGGAACATCCTGAAGATATGAAGTAAAAGAAGCTTTTAATGATCACAAAATGCTTTTGGAAAATCTTCTAGTCACATATTAATGACTAGAGATCACAGAAAGAAAAAAAAATTCTGCGCACGTTGCCAGCTGTTCATTGCACCGTGGATTTTTGAACACAATAAAAAGTCTGGGCTGTAAGCTAGAACATTCTTAAAGCCTTAAACATGAATGTGATAGTGAGACATCAGATAAAAGAGAAAGGAGGACTCAGAAGACCTTCACTGGAGCTGCTCAGGTGCTGTTTTAAGTAGGCCTTGGTGACTATAAAGGATGGAGTGCATGAAAAATAGATCACTGCTCCAAGTGAACCTATTCTGGGTGAATAAAGGTTAAAAAAAGAAGTACCTGATTTATGTAACAGCTACGGTATGTAACCCATATTTGTGGTCTACTATCCCTGTGCAACACTGACTGTTAAAGCAAACGTCTGCTATCTCAGCCACTACAAACCAAATCTTGTATAAAAGCAGCTTCTGTAGTAGGAGATTGCACCGATCGTGTTGAGCCGGTATTAAACTAGCACTAGCTAATTTGTAAACTTAGCCTGGCGACACAGAGAGCTAACACTCCAGTGGAAAGCACGGATATTTTGTTTTACTGTGCAGAATAAAACGAGAATACGAAAGTGGTCATTGAGCTTGATGGGCCCATTTGCAAGAACCACTGACTTGCAAATTGCAGAATGGTTACATGGGATTACAAATGGTTGCTTTTTGCATAATGCATACAGATTTACAACATGGCATTTGCTTTGTTGAGTGAAATGTTCAGGATTAATGAAAGGGGTGACTTGGCTACTCGGACTTGAATTTAGTTGCTATAATGGAGTCAAACCCTTCCAGAAAAAGGCCCGAAGAAAATCCAAAAAGCATTCAGAGTGTAAGTATCTCACTAGCACTTCAACAAACACACTGACTGTGGCAGTTATACCATTGTGATATAGCTCTCGTTCACATTTAATGCCAGTCTACCACTTCTTAGTATTCTTTAGTGAGATAAACCTGAGACTTGCACTCAATAAATAGAAGATAAAAGCTTCTTTTCAGCTCCCTGTTTGTTACCAATGTATGCGCTTTTTCTTTTTTTTCCCATTCTTTCTCTTTCAGTTCTTTCAGCCAATTAGCTAAATGACATCTAAACATAAGCATCTTTATTTACACTTCCAATGGGGACACGAGCAAACAAACAACAGGTGATGTCAGCTAAACCATTTGAAATAATCACATAAACGTCTACACACAGTGGATTTAATGACTGCCAGTATTTTTTGTATTTTTCTTCATTTTGTCAAACCTCCTGCAGCAATTGAGGGAGCAGCTTCATACCACCTTAACTGACTAATCTCAAAGACCTGCCACTAAGACTTCACAGCATCTACAAATTAGCACTGAGTTATATTTGTGCGATTGCTGAATAGATTAAACCCACATTAGGTAACAGTGTGTGCCGAGACAGGATGTCTGCATGCATTAACTTCCCCACTCAGATTTTTGATATGCTGCAAGGTTTCTATTCATCTGATCCGCCAAGCAAATGAAAATAGGCGTTAGCTAACACTAACAGGTGTTTTTCTGTCCAGGTATGCCAGGTAGCCATGTCGCTCTGAGATAAATGTTGGGAAAAGAATTGAAAATAGAAAACAGGAGCAGATGTGCTCCTGTGTAGTTGTACTTACACAATGAGGACAGCTCCACTTGCCCTCGGGGGCCTTGTCCAGCTCAGGCTCAAGGCAGACGAGGTGGTACGCTCGAGGACAAGTGTCACACAGGATGATCTCTCCGCCCTGCTGACACACCTCGCAGTAGTCCTGATGATCAGTCTCGTAGCCATCCCCTTCCTCTTCACCTTGGACTGGAGAAGCACAGGGCGAGTTGACAAGCTTTGGCAAAAGTTCACAAACGATTTATATGCTGTGTCCCCAAAAGAGCTTTTCACCCTAACTAAATGAACTAGCTTTCCACCATGAGCATGTGGTTACATGTCCAACTTTAGGTTTCAAGTCCACTTGAAGCAAGCACTGCGAGATCTGCACGTTTTCAAGAGCAGGAGTGAGTTTCGGGTAAGTGTTGCAGATTTTGACTCTTTCAGAGATAAAGAAACAACTGAAAAGCGCAACTAAAACACTTGAAGGTGTATTTACAACACATCAACACACTTGTAGCCCAGATATGTTGTAGATTAAAACACGGTTGTGCGAATGATTATGTTTTGCCCTTGTTGGCAAAGTTAAATCATGGTATCAGGTATGACAACATCAGATCCATATATTACGAATATGGATACATTTTTTTGTTATTTGAGCTTCTGCCAAAACACATTCACATTGCAGTTATATAATGAGTATGGATTAAGCGCAGAGTCTTAGCTTACATTTAAGAAGTTGAACACAATATTGCATTAATCACTATGAAACTACAGCCATTTTTATTTATACACAGTACTCTTATTTTCAGGGGGTCAGTGTAATTGGACAATTCTCTCAAAAAGCATCCCATAGACAAGTGTGGCATATTTCCATCTTATTTCTTCAAAATTAAAGATGTAAAAGGTCTTGAGGTTATTCCATGTTTTGCATTTGCAAGCTGCTGCTGTGAACCCACACCATGCAATCAAAGGAGCTCTCAATGCAAGTGAAACACGCTACTTTAAGGGTGTGAACGCAGGAACGGCACGTCGGGAAAGGCAAAGTGGGCGAGTTTCAAGTTAAACTTATCTCAACTTTAGGGTGAGCAATTTAAGAAACTACAAATGGAAGGGAATATTACTGCAGACTGACAGGATGGTAAATACAACAGAGGGTTGCCTAAGCAACTTGAGCTTGAAAGATCCATTATTATGACCAACCATCAGCTACAAAGTGATACAAAGTGATGCACTGCAAGCCAATCACTTAAATGTGAATGGGGCTTTAGGGAAAACCAAAACAAATCAATCAGAGAGCGAGTGGGAACATTAAGAATGGCCAAATAAACAGTATCATACACAATGGGAGAAAAAAAAGACCACATTTGTGAGCTCAGCAGCATAAAAAAAGACCTGGCTGTCCAGGGAAGACCACAGCGGTGGATGATCATAGGATCCTTTCTATGGTAAAAAAAAAAAAAATCCCTTCACAACATCCAACTGAGAAAACTCATTATGAAGTAAGCATCTTAACTCGGGAAGATTTCATTAGAAAACAATACAGAGGGTTCCCCAGAAGGTGCAAAGGACAGAAGGCTCAGATCAGACTTTGCCAAATTCTGTCTAAAAAACCCAGATAAGTTCAGGAGCAGCATTCTGATCTCAACCCGATCAAGCATGTATTTCATACGCTAAAGACCAAGCTAAAGGCAGAGAGACACATTAAAAAATAACTAAAGACAGCTGCAGTAAAAGCCTGGCAAAGCATCACAAAGGGAAAAAGAAAAAAAAAAAGAAAGCGATTGTTTGGTGATGTCCATGCACTCCACAGTATTGAAAATCAAGATTTTAATTTAGATTTTTTATGTTAATTTCTCCAGCTATACGCGAGCCCCTGAAAATAGGAGATGTATGAAATAGCTGTAGTTGGCTGTTGCAATATTTGTGTTCAACTCCTTTGAATAAAACCTGAAAATCTGCACTTTCACCACATTTTAATCAGATACTTATAACTTGAAAATGTTTTGTTAAAGAGCTGTGAAATACATATTCCAAGAGCATCATGGATTTAACAGGAGAAACTGCAGAAAGTGACAAATAAAGAAAGCTGGAAGCATCTTCATCCTTCATATAGTTCAGTGATTGCTTCAGTGCTGTTAATATTCAAAGCTGACTAGCTCAGGTTCAACCTCTTAAATATCCTTTTATCAGCAAGTAGAGAGCTTATTGTCTGAACCAGAAGAGTTGAGCTGCATTATTCCTTTGGATTCCAAGAAGCCAAAGTAAACTTGACAGTGGAGCTATAAGACGGATGTGGACAGGGAGACTGTACATCATTTATAATTATGTGCTGTACGTATAACAAGCAGGCCGCGCTTACTTTTCTTCTTCTTCTTGGCAGGCCGTCCCCGCTTGTTCTTCTTCACTCGGCCAGAGCTGTCAGAGCGAACCGAGGAGCTGTGAACGCTGGAGTCCTCCTGCTCAGAGTCGTCCTCATCCATATCCTCACTCTAAGAGAGCACAAGAAAGCACGGGGGAAGTGAGTGAAAGAAAGAACGACAGGTAACGAAAAGTAGAGGAAAATAAAAGGGACCCACTATATTCTTAATTTCACTCATTCCGTGTTTTACGAATGCTCTAAACTTCAGACTCACTGAGCAGCTCTTCTTCCTCTTGGCACCGATAGGTGATAATTTAATACGGATGGGTGCCATCTTTTTAGCTTTGGCTACAGCTGAAGCCTTTTTCTTGTCTGGAACTCGAGGACTTTTACTGCGCTTCTTATAACCTGGGCCTGGATAGAGAGAATGACAAAGTAGTATGTGTGCTGCATTAGCAAAGGGATAGGATTAAATGTGATGTTCGCATTCTAAGAAACACTTAATTTACTGTTGTGCATTTGCGTGTACAGTACTGTGCAAAAGTCTCAAGCGACCATTTATATCTTTATATTTTGCTTGGAAAATGGGGAAATAGGTGCAGCAATGTATTGAAACATGCA
>JAVDPK010017672.1:0-12262 GCA_034780415.1 Cichlasoma orientale | reverse complement strand
ACACCCCCACACCATAATCCCCCCTCCACCAAACTTTACACTTGGCACAATGCAGTCAGACAGGTACCGTTCTCCTGTGCCAGACCCAGACTCGTCTGTCATTGTCAGACGGAGAAGTGTGATTCGTCACTCCAGAGAACACGTCTCCACTGCTCTAGAGTCCAGCGGCGGCGTGCTTTACGCCACTGCATCCAATGCTTTGCATTGTGCTGGGTGATGTAAGGCTTGGATGCAGCTGCCATGGAAACCCATTCCATGAAGCTCTTTACACACTGTTCTTGAGCTGACTGGAAGGCAACATGAAGTTTACTCTGCAGAAAGTTGACTGTTGTTCACGATGCACCTCAGCATCCACTGACCCCGCTGTGATTTTACGTGACGCTGCCACTTTGTGGCCGAGTTGCGTCGCTGTTGTTCCCAATCGATTCCACTTTGTTATAATCCCACTAACAGCTGACTGTGGACTATTTATTAGTGAGGAAATTTCACGACTGGACTTGTTGCACAGGTGGCATCTTATCATGGTACCACACTGGAATTCACTGAGCTCCTGAGAGCGACCCATTCTTTCACAAAGGCTTGTAGAAGCAGTCTGCATGCCCAGGTGCTGGGTTTATACACCTGTGGCCGTGGCAGTGATTAGAACACCTGAATCCAATGATTTGGATGGGTGCAATGTAGTTGATTTAGTGCTCCTCTAGTTGAGATCTAGGACTGTCATTAGTGTACTCACATATAGGAGAGTTTAAGATTTTAATATCATTAGCTGTGTCTTATCCTAAACTCTGCACACTGACAGACCCTCAGCACTGGCTGACACGGCTCTGTCAGTTTACATGGACCTGCCACTTTGTGGCTGAGTTGCTAGATTTGTTGCACAGGTGACATCCTATCACGGTACCACACTGGAATTCGCTGAGCTCCTGAGAGTGACCCATTTTCACTAATGTTTGTAGAAGCAGTCTGCATGCCTAGGTGCTTGATTTTTATACACCTGTGGCCATGAAAGTGATTAACGCACGTGAACTCAATGATTTGGATGATTGAGTGACTACTTTATTTAATATATATATATATATATATATATATCTTTTTTTCCATTTCTAAAAACCATCTCTCCTCTTCTCCACATGCTCTTTTCCTCTCTTCACATCTGTCAGCACTTGATATCCTGATACATCTGAGTTTTTGAAGAGTGGCATGCTTTGATAGCTGCAGTTGAGCTGTGATATTTCATCTTCAGAAGAGGGTCCAATGTCATAGCGCCATGATATCAACCTCTGCTATCCCTCTCACTTTTTAGTTCCTTCTTTCTGACACACTTACACATGCACGCACGCACACACAACCCTGGTGTTGTGGCTAAATAAGTAGTACAGGAGACAGTTGATGAGACAGGTCATTGTATACTTGTGTGTGCATTTGGGTCACAGTTAATCTCATTATTGTCTACATGGGTCTCTTAAATTCACCTCCAGACATATTGATGCCTTGTCAAAGGAGACTGTGTCATTTACGGGTGTCCACTGATTTTAGCAGTTTTATTATAATGTCATGTGACCACAGTAGGCATATTTGAATGTAGCATAGAGGAGCGAGACTTTGAACACATGGCTACAGCTGGATTCATATTAACAAGGTGAAACAACTTATGTTGGGCCTGCACACAAATAATAATGACTCAGCCCCTGTCCTGTGGGGGCTGCTTTATTCTAGATGGTGGTGCATGTGCTTCTGACAGCACCAAGCCAGAAATGGCACACAGCTAAGCATTGCTTTCAGTTCATTTAACGTTTCCAGATAGAAACCACAGATAGAAGCAAAACCAAAAAAGAAAATATGTTATAGATGACAGCTATTGTTCATCGTTTACAAAAATCCTGAGACATTAGTCACTGCTTGCAACATCTTTCATGCATTAGTGTTTGTTTCCTTTGTTGCCCATTCAACCATATGCTCTTCTTTGGCCCCGAGTTAAAAGGACAATGACTATTATGTGAGTTGTACAAATACACACCATGAAAACTACGATGTCTCAGAAACAAAAATTCTTCTCCATTTTACGTTTATGTTGTTCTGTTGTTGTCGCTAAATTGTACGTGTTGTGCAGCACTCGCGCTATTTGTTATTAGCGTGAAGTATTCTGTTGCAAACACTGTATGTGACTGCGCATCACTGTGTTGCATTATGGGCGATCCACAGGCATATTCATCTCCATCCTGGAGAGGGTGTGATATTATGATAAAACTCATGGCTTCGAATGCCGTTCCTTCTGAAGATGACGGAAACGTATAAACAAAAATGTTAACCAATCATTTAGATTGCTGTGATGTATATGCATGTATGCTTTGGAATCCTAGAGCTGGTTAAATGCAATGTTAAATGCCCTGTGAGTGTTTCTGTTGGCTCAGCACAAGCACATCTTTTCTGCCACTTTGCTAAGATACAGTGTATTAACCTTTATACTGTAAATATGTTTACACTTCATATCTTATCATGTCTCTGTTGAGACACTGGTTTGACTTTGAGTTCTGATTTTTCCAGTCATGTACAGATTATGTTTAACCCCGAATCTGATGTGTAAGCATTGTGAAAATGGTAGTAGGTCAACATGTTAGAGGCCTTAAAGTTCAACACTTTTGCTAAACTGCTTGTCCATAGTGCTACTGTACTGTGCAGCATTTACATCAGTGCAGAGCTACGCTCAAGCAATTAACGAGCTGCTTTTGTTGCCTTTAACGAGTTTGACCCATTTTGCTGATAATGCGCACAAATTTTCATTCTTTCTCCTCTTTTTTTTTGTTCTCTGTCCCTATTTTTCTTTTTTCATCTCATATCTTTCCCTCTGTCCCCTTTGCTGAGTATGTGTGAATTAGAAAAAAACCTAATCCTGTGAAAAAAATATTCTTTTTGAACAGTACACAGGAGCTGACCATCAGATCATATCCATCTGGACATTCCCATGGATTACCCTAAAAGAGCTGTATGTGTCTGCAGAAAAGTGCAGGGTGTGTATGTGTGTTTGTGTGTGAGTGTGTGAGAGGTGTTAGAGGAGAGAAAGCTGTCTGGCTTAGCCACATCCAGTGCTTGGCTATAGCAGGGTACAGCACAAGAAGCTAATTTAATTTAGAATACAAAATATGAGTAACTGTTTTTAGTTAATCTGAGACCCCTCCTCCACTATTTTAACAAAACAAATTGTACCAAATTTAAAAAACAAACAAACAAGTGCCTTTTGATGATTTTTTTTGCCTGATATTAAAACTGACATCTTCACGCATCTTGCTGCACTCTGCATGTAAAGCTTCACCTTTCCGCACTTCCAGAGGTATCAAAATATTAGAACCATTTCTTCAGTAAATGTAGCAACATTCCACCACACATAAAACTGTATTATTGGCAAACTGTACATAAATTATCAAAAGTAAAAATACTTATTCTGCAGAAAAAGGTCTCCCATCAGTGTTTAAGACTGTACATAAAAGATCAACGTGTGATGATGAGTTTGAAAAATGAAGCCAATGAGGAGGCACCTTAAACCTGCATTCTGTTTAATGACCAGCAGGGACTTTTTGCCCTGCTGGTCACACGTTGATCTTTTATGCACAGTCTATAACACCCTATAACACTGATGGGACACCTTATTTATTTTAAGATGATTATTTGCAAGGCAGCAAAATGAAAACAAAATGTTCTACGACGCCATAAAGTCACTTTAGTTCCCATCTTCTCTGCCAGTTTTTATATGAACTTGATGGAAACGCCAAATAAAACATCGCCAGCTCCTTTTGGTATCAGTGTCGTGCAAATTTCAGCGTGTTTTAAATATGTTACTTAATTTGAGCAATCTGACTCAATACATTGCAGATAGCATTTAAAGGAATATATTCTGTAATATGTCGTGAAATGCATTTTAAAGTAACACTCCCAACATTTCCCACACGAGGAATTATCTGTTCAACCAAGCTGAGACAGACAGACAGAGACTGAGAGCAGAGAAAGGTAAGTGAGAGAAGCAGATACTGAGGGAGGGAGATATGGTAAAAAGGGCAGAGATACTGAAGTGTGGGAAGGAGATAGAGAGGAGGGCTGTGCATAGATAGAGTGAGTAAACTACAGCTAGTGCGGGGAGGGAAAAGATGACGGTAGGAGAGAGTGGTGAGGCATTGCACGAGGTTATGTGATGGGGTGAAAAGTTTATGGGGAAATGCGAGGTGAAGGAGCAGCATTTATTATTTAAATGAGGTTTAAATACACAGGAGTAGATTTGTGACTAATATGAAAGCTACTAACATTTTAGCAATTTTGTAACCACAAAGCTTGCACAGTATTGAGTCACTCAGGATCGCCTCATCACTCATGGTCAAATGTCAGTGTCTCTTCGGTGTACCTTTCTGGCTAGGAAATCTAAGCAGTGGTGACAAAAAAAAATGATGGACTGATAGTGGCGAGACAAAAACAAATCAGAACACAGGGGGCTGTGCTGATGGGGATGTGTTGTTTGAGGTTCCTGTGAGATGATGTAATACGATTGACATCCCTTTTAGAAGCTAAGACTTGCACAGTGGCTATGAAAAAAGGCGTTAACAACTCTGGACCGTGATAACATTGATATTTCATGACAGTAACTACAAACAGAATCCACTTTACACAGTATTCTGCTAGGAATATGCATTTTGACATATTCATGTTTTTTTTCCAGGTGGCTTTTCTCTTAGCATAACATCTGTACCAATGTGCTGGCCTCATTTAAATTATTAAGATCTCCTTTTTTTTTTCGCACACAATGCTAGTGTGGGTCTGAACACAGCTTAAATAATGGCTGTAGTTATAATATGAAAGTTGTTATAGTCCAGTCCTTTTTTATTGATCTAGGCAAATTGTTCTCTGTATTTCTTCACTTTTTCACACAGAGCCAAAAATATGAGAAAATATTTTTCTTTCTGAAAAGAAATATTTTCAAGACGACTTTGAAATAGTCCAAAAGTGAGAGGTTTTAGAATTTGTGGCATTTAACTCGGATGCTTCTTATCCATTTATAACATGCTCATCTATGTGTAGATCTATGTGTAGATCTATGTGTAGATCTATGTGTAGCCCTTGGTGGGGTGCAGCCCTATCCAGGAAAACAGGGATTGTGAGAACTAAGTGAAAAAGTCAAATTGTTATTCAAAGCAAAAAAGGACTTTCTCTGCATCTGATCCTGGCCGGATCGAAGTTTTCCAAAGGGCATGTGCATGGCACTATGAAACACTGTGAAAACTGGACCAAGTTACCACACCATCGCAAGCTTAAACCTTTTAGAGACACAGAAAAGCAAATTTTGAAGTCCTGCAAAAATAAGACTGATAAGTAATTAATGATTTCCTGGGATAAGCAGCAGTCTCGAAAGCACTTTTCAGGGGGCCAAACAAGGCCGAACACTATTAACTGTTTTTGTGACCGTAGATAATTAGAAAAGTTTACTAATGAACTGGAACAAACGAAAGGCTCCTTTAAGGAGATTAACAGGAGAAAGATAAAAGTGTGTAAAAGTCACCAACGCTCTGCTGACTCAGTAAGTGCAGAATCCAAACGTGACATTAACATCAGCACAAAAACTGTGCACCGTGGGCTCCGTGGCATGGGCGTCCCAGGCTGAGCAGCCCATGTAGGTGTGCTGTGTGGGCTGTCCAGTACTTTCATCCATATAGCGTATCAAATCCACAGGGAAACATGGTGTTGGGATCACTCACCTGTGGACAGCTTCACTGCATTGATTCCATCCTGAAGAAGAAACACTTACAGGCCGTTGTAAAGGTTCGTACTGCAGCACAGTAATGTATGCTGACTGCTTTGGACTTTACAGCCCCCTTATCGGTCACTGAACATTTATGGGTTACACTGACCAAATCTAGCATTCCTTGTATCGCAAGAATCCTTTTGGAACACGTAAGATCATATTGAAGAAAAAAGTGGAGGGAAAAAAACTGTTTTTCTGAAAATATTTTCTCTGAAAAAAAAAACAAAAAACTTTTGGGCCTCTTTTGTATGTTCTCATGAAACATTTTTAACATATTCCTCACCTCTCTTGTGTCCTACTAATAAATAGAAAAACCTCCATCTTGTTTGAACACGAAAGAGATTTTAGGAGGAGGAATGCTGAAGTCTTCCAGTCTTTGCAGAGATCAGAGGAATCGTGTCCATGCTGAAGCTCCTAAACTCCCCACAGCAGCACAACACATTTGAGAGCAGAGGATGATGATTTAAGGCCAGAGACTGGGGGAGAAAGGGGGAAGATGAGGTGCAGGAATAAAAAAAGTAAAAGGGAAGGATTAAATGAGGACAGGCTGCACAAGATTAAGGCTTATGGGAGACTGGAGGAAAATCATGAAACTGAAAAATATGATTCAGTGAACTCAGTATAGTTGCATCACTCTTATAATATATATATATTTTTGTCAATCTTACACTAATTAATCAACATTAAGGAAGATGTATTTTCTGTCTTTAGGCCACTTTCTTCCTTTCATATCTTCAAAGTTCTGAAAACTTTAAGTGTGCTCCCACTCTTAGAGCAGGAAGGTTAGACACCACGGTGAATCTGCCAAGTGCATGACTCACAAATGATTTAGTCTGCATGACTTAACTGTGGGTGGTTAACCAATCAATAGTCTGTGCTGAATGACTGGGTGAAGGCTGCAGGTTGACTGGCTGGTGCATTCATGATTCGGTGCGTGCAGAAAAAGAGTTGATGTGTGATGATGGTGGATTTTGGACAGTACAGTCATCTTAAAACCTGCCTCTAAGCTACATCTATTCAAGCAGTGATGCAGCGCCTCCATTCACAAGTCTGATAACTTTTCCTCCACTTTTTTAAAAAAAATTATTTTATTTTAAATCTAAATCCACCAGTCAGCTCCTCCTCCACGGCCATCCACTTTTTCTTCTTTCATCTTCCTCATTATAGTTGTGTAAGATACATTTTCTTAATCCTTCACCATCACCCATTGCTTCTCTTTTTCTCCTCTTCGCTCCTACCTCCCATCTCCCCTCACTCCTTGAAAGCTGGAAATCAGGACAGTTCAGCAGTGGAGGGGTTAAGATGAACCCAGCCTTGTGATTGGCTGCAGACCGGCAATCTGAACCAGCCTACAGATAGAGGTAACCAGGCAACCTCAGAGAGAGAGAGAGAGAGGGGGAGAGGAAAGAAGAGGGGGCAGAGGACCGAGGAGCGAGAAAAAAAAAACGCGCTGAAAGAAGCCTGGCATAGTTTTGTAAGGATTGTGGGAAAAGATGTAACGAAGCTTGCGCGCGCTCTCTCCGGGATGGAAAACTGGATTACTCTCCCTGCTGAAACGCACTGTGGATGTCTGAATAAACCAGGAGGGGATTCACGGGAATGAATGGAGTCTAAAGCCTTTTCTGAAAATGGGAACTAACTGTGCTCTTTTTCGCAGTAGTGCAAAGGTAAGTGCGTCAGTGCAAACAGCCAGAATGGATATGTACAGACCGGAACAAGTGGCACATTCTGTCCTGTGCCTAAGGTCCTGGGAGTGTATACTTTTTAGGTCGTTCAATAGTTGAATGTGATTAGAAGCCTGTGGATTCACTGTGGTCTGCCACTATCACTGCAATGAATTATCTATTGCTGCTGCTGCTAATGATGATGGTGCGTCGGGATTTTAGCGCATGCATGTATATGCGTGTGTGGATTGAGGCTGGGGGGGGGGTGACCCTCAGAAATAGTAGAGGGAGGCTGTGTGTGTGTATGTGTGTGTGCTGTAAGGCGGGAGGAAAGACAGCGGTTTGCTGCATTCGGCGTTTGTAGTTTTACGGGGCGTCCCCTCTCTCGGAGATTCCGCAACAGATTTTACACGCGTAATTTCATCATAAAGTGATGAAACCATAAGTTTTATTCCTTTCTCTCTATGAAACATCTTATTGTGGAACGTGCGCCTCAGTGAGCTGCCTTGCCGGGTGCATGCATGATTTCCTGTCCCACTGAAAAAAAAAATCCGAGACACAAGAGTGAGCAGACTTTATAGCAACAAGGTTTGACTTAGTTGGAATTTTGAATGTTTCTTCTAATTGAATTTATCTTGAGCATAGCTTTTTTTTTTGGGGGGGGGGGGGCTTATTGTAATTGACGCTGTTTAAAACAACTTTGTGGTCACACAGCTTAAAAACTTTAATTCTCCTTTACGCACGGAGGCCTGCTGATGTTCCTGAGGTGCTGGGTCCGCGCTTTGGAGGGCTGGCTCACAATAGGAGTGATGTAAAATGAACTGAAACGCAAAACATGATGAGAGTCTGCTGATGAAGTGTTCGTGCAGAAATGCAGTCAATGTTGTGTGAGCTACAGATGATTCTCAGTCACTGGCTTTTGGTTGATGGGGTAAGAGAGAGGGCAACGGATACAGGGGAGGAGAGCTGAATGGGCAACCCGGTCAGGCTGCTTTGGGGGGGCCCAGGCTCCGCTGCAGCTAAAAGCCGCATTAATCATGTAGCTGTGGCACTCTGCAGACCCTCACTCCCCTCTCCCTCTCGCTGTCTGGCGTACAAGCTGCATCAGCTTATATACACTATGGTGTTCAGGCTTAGATGTAGCTCATATAACTGGTTTGTGCCAGTGTGAATACACGGTTAATATCCATGATTCAGATGAGATTTTTCTTGTAATACAGCCATTGGGGATATGGATATGTAAAATCAGTGTCGTGGTTCAGCTCAAGCACATCTGGCTGTGTGTGTGTGTGTGTGTGTGTACCCAACAGCTGCCCTTTAATTCTCAGGTACTGTCAGTTTACTTGTGTATTTTGAATTTATGATGCTCTGTTGTACTGCAGTTGAGATGGAAACACTTCACCCATTACAGCACTGCTGATACCTGTTGTTAGGTCTACAGCACTCACAGATAATCATCCCCTGTGGGAACAAACATCCCCACGTACACCAGAGCAGACACAACTTTTAAAAAAACTTGTTACAAGCTACTTTTAGCTCAAAACAACTGAACGTTTGGACATTTTATTGGAGTTATTCAACCTCAGTAAAGGATTTGGATACTTTTTCCACTTCTACCAAACAGACCTACTTCTGCCTGTATAGATCCAGCTGGCGACTCCAGGTTGTCATAGAAACCCACAGAGTATTGTGAGGAAACTCAAAGAAAACACTGTTGAAGGCGCTCTTTCTTCCTCTTAAAATTCTCAGCTCTGCTGCCCCATCTACAGCCTCCCTCTTCTTTTTTTTTTCTTCTTCCTATTCTCTGTCACTTTTCACAACCCAGGCCGCCTCTTGCAGTTTCTGTTCTTGTGCATATTTGGTAACAGTAGACAACACTCCTGAATGAACTAAATCTCAAAGAGAAAGGGTTCTCTAAGTATATGTAGTCTCGAAGTAATGAAACCTTTGGAGGCTGGAGCTTACTGCTCTGTCCCTGCAGTGTCTCACTGCCTTTGTAAAAGCAGGCTTGTAACTGATTTAGTATCTCGGCTGGAAAGCCTTCTTTTCACCCTATTGTTTTATGATGTACAGAAACACAGTGGCACCCTGTAAATCTCTGCATAAAATCACAAACTGCAGGAAAGTAAAGCGCCATCTAAAAAGGATTACAATAAGCTCAAGGTCTCCCTGTAACTGTGCTATGTGTAAAGTTTAAACGCTGTGGCCACTATCACAGAGAAGGCTTGAAGGCTTCGTGCAGACCTGATCCACTGGCTGCGGATCACTGAGCTTTAGTTCAAGTGCAGCTTAATTTGCTTTTAGTCACTGCTGTGCAGACCAGAAAGTTTTTGAAAAATAACACACGGTGATGTGTTTTTTTTGTTTTTGAATAAGTTATGATCCAGATTATTATACTGAAGCACCATCACGGAAGCTGTAAAGGTAATATAGCATGCATTGTACTGATCCAATTCTTCTTCATAATGTCTCATTACAGAGTTTGACTTATAATTCACATCACTGCCTTTTTTGTTGAGGCACCCCAGTGACACTTGTTGCTATGGATACAATTCAACATCACAATAAAGTGACAGCCTATTCACGTTACCTGCTGGATGTGACAGAGGCTGTGTGTGCCTCAGTGGCATTTCGTTAAATTAGCTGTGGAGAAAACAATGAGCTGGCACCTGCAGTGGAATTATACTTGTGCATGCAGATAACTAACATTCATCAAGTTCCCCGCCTTCATTATTTTCTTTTCCTGTTTGACCTGGAAGCTCAGGGGGATTGTCTTTTTTTTTTTTTTTTGCCCACTTTATATCTCACATCAGAACAGCAGCAGCGTGTACAAACGCAGATTGTCTGCTTGTCTTTAAGGCTATTTCACCCTCAGGTTCAGTTGTTTTTGTTGAAAAGGGAAACTTTCATTAGGAATTAATATTTTGTAGTAGTAAAACTAATACTGGTGTCCTATCTTGCTCTGCCTCCTAGGCAAATATTCCAAAAACAAATATGATTCAAAATATATTCAGTTCAAAGATGAAATAAGTAAGTATTTGACTTTTTCCACAGCAGTGCTACCTTTCACCAGCAAGAAAGTCTTTTTTTTTTTGTCTATTACCAAAGCAAGCAGTTTTCTTTTGATAGTTTTTGACTGTGTAAAACACTCCAGGTGGAACTTGAACCCACAAATCTTGGATTAGGAGGCCAGTGCCTTTATCCATTAGGCCACTGGGGCTTTTCCGCCTATAGAGGTCCACGAGAGTGTCAGTGCAGGAAACCTGAGCGCCAGATATTTGAATAACACCTTCCTATGGCTGCCTCCTTTTTTCTTAAACCACCGTCAAATGTAGAATCTTAAACTTTTTAAGCAGTTTAGAAATAAAATCCTGCGGATTCCTATATTTACTCTTTTGTGGTATTTCAAACAGGTGGTAACATGTTAAGTAAGGGTATTTTTTGTCAATAGGGCTTCCTCTGTTTCACAGGGAGGAAGGGGGAGAATTGAGTGGCGCTTGGCTGGGTGCCCTTCCCATTGATCCACTTGTGTGTTCGTGTGTGTGTGTGTGTGTGCATGTGTGACATCTCAGACCCTCAGATATAATTGGCATCAAGAATATCTTTCCAGCCCATTGGGACTCTGTGTGTACGTATGCAGCCTATTTCTTGGCATTTATGAACTATGAAGAAAACCGAGCGTGTGTTTGTGTCTGGCAAATCAATATCCACGCGGACAAACGCATTTTTAAGCCTTATGCGCACAAAAGCTGTCATTACCACCAATCACGATTACCTTTTGAACACAAACAGGCACACTAAAGCACATTACATGCATGCACACCCCCACAGAGGGGCTGTGAGTGAGCAGGGCAGTCCATCCAGAGGTTCAGCTCAAGCTGCCAACTAATCTGCCTCTGCAGTCTGTAATCTTCTTAAAACACTCGCAATCTGTCCGCAGCACTGGGATTAGCATCTGCAGAGACAACAACGCACTTTCACCGCCCTTATATTTGACCACAAAAGGGCTGCTGTATGGGCTTGGCGTGAGCTGCTTTGCTCTGAAATGGGCTAAGTAAGAAAGAAAGAATGTTGTGTGTGATTTCTGTCTCTGTGCGCTGTACCTTACCTGTTTCACGTCAGCTGGATAATGCATTATCCAGTGCATGCAGTCCAGGATGAACCACAGTGCACTCTATCTAGTTAGAGCAGGCCAGCTGAACATATTCTGCTTTTTAGTGACAAACTAAGAAAAAACAACCATGCTAATAACTTTATTCATTTTATTTAGCCAATTTCATCAGGTTCTTTTAAACCCTTAGCTATGCTTTTCTGTACTTAATCACTTCTAAACACCTTTATCGTGATTTTTGTCCTTTCGCAGTCTTTTCTGCATCCCTGCATCTACTACCCCCCCCCCCCCTTCATTCTTTCTCCTTCCCTCTATCTCCCTCCATCATTCTCTGCCTGTAACATAGCTTCGGGGATCCTCTTGTTTCAGATAAGATGTTGATTATGGAACTAAGCCTCTTGATTTCCTCTTCTTTTCCTGCTCACATTCACATCACCATTAGCATTTCACCAGCATCATCATCACATTTAATCTGTCCACCCCCCCATCTTTGATTTACACATCGCTCCTCCGTTTCTTTCTCCAGCAAGTTCCACTTTGGGGTGAAATCACAAAGGTGTTCACCTTGTTAATGAGTTTTAACAGCAAACAAAAGCACTTTATAGGAGGCAAAGACACACATTCACACCGGTACACACACACACACACACACACACACACACACACACACACACACACACACACACACACACACACACACACACA
>JAVDPK010017671.1:0-12264 GCA_034780415.1 Cichlasoma orientale | reverse complement strand
ACACACACACACACACACACACACACACACACACACACACACACACACACACACACACACACACACACACACCGTTTTTAGTGGCAGTCAGACAGCTTGTTATTTTTCAGTGCTTGAAAGCCGTCTCAAAGGCACAGCTTCTTTAAAAACACATCTTGGACTTTGATGAGCAAGATTTGTAATGCAGTATTTATCACTGGTTCCAATAGCATCTTAATAATGCAGACACACTTTTCATTCCCCAGCTTCTTAGCTGTCCTGACTTGTTTGTGGCCAATGCGCCCAACATTTATGTCCTGTAAAGAAACTCTGCTATAGGTGCTGTCTTTCTTTTTGTATTAAAGAAGACTTAGTGGTGATGGGTTTCACAGCTTTTAGGCCATCTGGTACTGTGATTTGAAAAGTTGTGCCTTCCTCCGCTAAACACGGTACAAAAGCCTAAAATTTCCAGGCAACTGTGCAAGGCTGGAGTGACCCTTGATGTTGGGAAAGTATACGGAATGGTTGATATTTTTATGGCAACAACAATATGGAAATAAATACACTGTTAGGTTATAGTTATATAAAACTAAAACTATGTAGATTAACTCATTGAATAATAGACTTATTTTAGCATTTAAATGTATTTTTTAATATAACTAGCCCTGGCCCTTTCCATGTTATTTTCCCTGCTATCAGGCTTGATGGCAAAGTTGCTGTTGTATCAGTTCATTCAGCTCCTTCCGCAGGCAGTGTCTCCCCACGGTGTCACATATTCCCCCATCGTGGACTTCAACTGCTGATGATAGTCCTCCTTCCCCTCTGGAGACCTGCTGCGAGCTGGAGGGCCACTCTTAAGGGGCACCCACATAGAGACTAGCAGCAATGTAATAACAAGATACTGCAGAATGTCGATGAAATTTAGTTACATGGAGTGATGACAGGAGAGATAACTGAGATAAGTGAGGCTTTGAAATTTTTAATAATTCATTTAAGAAAGCCTCCTGTTGTGAGCACATACCGGTGTACCTCCCATTCTGCACCGCAAATAGGATCTGAATCTTTGGGAAACACTATAGTTAGTCGCTGTTTTTAAGGCTTGTAGTATTTTTTTTCTTCTGGTTATCAGTATGTTATCAGTATGTCTTTTCCATTTTCATGACTTGCATATCACATTGAAGGCGTCCCCCAAATTCATGACATCTTGTGTACCCACATAGAGTCTTCATTACTCATTGTCTAGACAGACAACTGTGTGACTTGGAACTTGCCTAATGAGCAGGGGCATACACCTTCAGGGAGGTAATTCTAGTTTACCCCTAGTCTACCTATCAAAGTTATTTTTGGGCACTCTGTTCCCTAGACTCAGCAGAAAATCACACTCATCAATCAGGCGTGCATGCAGACCTTCCTGAAAATAAATGATGAATTTAGCAGTTTCTAAATTATTTCCCCCCATAAAATATCTCCTATTAATGAAGGAATTAAATTGAAAGCTGTTTTTGGACTGAGCACGTGAAAAGTGTGGTTTTGTGGTTTTTCACTGCTGTGACGCAACAACCTGTAATGTGAACTCCTGACATATAATTTTTCTCTGTGTGCGTGAAAGAGATGTAGAAATGTCTTCTCGCAGTGTCATTTGCTCTTTGAAGCCACTCTGTGATCGCTCAGAGGCAATGCAACCGAGGGAGACCTTTTCAGATTTTTGAAAGTAATTGCAGATGTTGAAAGGCGTAACAGGATAAAGCAAGCTGTAATGAATCACTGCTCTGAGTAAAATTACTTTTTAGGATGAGGCATCTCTACTATAAATATCACGCTGCCTGGATAGCGACTTGATATTTGTCTAGTGACAACTTTCACGCATTGTTATTGATGTGTATCATGTGTAATCTGATTTAAGAACAAACTTTGATTGATATTGACCCACTTCCACTGATGGGAAAAGCCCCGATAACTAATGCAGTTCTTGAGGTATTGCATTGGTGCACTGGTTGCTGTAGTTGCATGGTAACATATAAGTGAATGGAGGAAGTACTTTGGAATGAAGGTTGGTCAAAATGTTAAACTAGTGCTGTAAATAGTTAATTAAAATAAGAAAAGGTGAGTTGAAGTGTTATTTTTGTTGCCACTGAATGCCAGTGGAGTGTGCCTAACTCTGTCTCCCTTTTATCGTCACTCTGGAGTGTGGCAGTGGTGACAAGTCCTCTTGAAAAACAAAGAAAGGAAAAAGAGGCACTTGTTTGAATTGATTTGCACGAGTGCAGCACAGCAGGTTACCAGTGAAGTGACGTATGAAACAGAACCAAAAATCAGAAAGTGGAGAGAGAGATGGACAGTGCAATACAGACATTTTTTTTGGGGGGGGGCTTTTAGTCCTCAGAGATGATGTGACCATGCTAGCTACAGAGCTTCACACCAGGGCCCATCCCTGCCCAACACTGGAGCTGCAGCCCTGTTCCACAATTCCTGTCAGTTTCAGCAATGCGATCAAAGTGGGATCACTCGACGCCAAATTAAGATTTGGCACTCAGGTTTCCAAAGGCTTGAATTTCAAATAAACCGTTCTGAATTAAAATGCAATTTCAGCCCCTCTTCTCCAAAACCAGCAAAACCCAAGTAGCTATATTAAAGCGGCACTGGCTTGATAATAAATGTGCTGTGCCCTGTAACAGAGCTCTTGGATTTATGATCTGCCTCGGGATGGGAAATGTAATCTCTGCTCTAAAGGTGATTTTAGAGTCAGTGCAGATTTGCTGGAATACCTTGATGTTGTCCTAAATTTGGACAGAATCAGGAGCAATGAAAGAGCTGAGCGCCCCCCCCCCCCGCTCTCCCCCCCACTCTCCCCAAACCGCCACAGCATCTTTATAAGGGTTTGAAGTTGCACGGAGATTAGACACATCTTTTTGTCTGTGCAAAGTGTATTTTTGCAGTGGCAAGAAGTTCCAGGGGAAGAAAAAAGTGGTGGCTGTAGCTCCCTCATAGCTCAGACCAATAACAAGGCAAATTTAGCTCCCATTTTCCCTTACCGTAATGCCACTTTCAGGTTATCCTGACTCAGTTTTGTTATCATCCCTACGTCTTAGTGCACTATAAACAGCATAATGACAGTAATGCAACACAATTTACATTTTATTGTTGACAAAATTGCTCTTGTGCATTGGTTTTTACAGGTCAAAATGAGTCCATCTTTAAGGGAGGATCTTTTCAAAGGTTTGGTGATTGAACTTTGAAATCGTCAGACTCCTTTTCACACCAAAGAACTCACAGGGATCCTGCATCCACATGCATTATTTGTTTCCTGTGCAGCATGTGCTAAAGGCAGGAGATGGGCACCTGTGTTTTCTATAGAGAGATGAGTCAGGTCAGACGAGCTGAATGTCGTCATGGGTAGAGCCTGGGTGCCCAGATGTTCACCTGATTACGTGAATGTGGATGCATTGTGTTTGCACACATTTGTGAAGGAGCTATGCAGAAATAAGAGAGAGAGAGAGAAAGGAGAACAAGGACATGTATTCAGGCAGATGAGCTGCCATAGCTCAAACATAACTGAACACTAGTTGATACACACAACACTCGACAAGTGGGAGGAAAATGAAAAAGGAGGAAAGGAGGAGAATGGAGAGAAGGCTAGGATAATCAAAGATGGTTGATAAGGGTAAGAGCAAGAGCAGCAGAAAGAGAAGCTGAATATATTTGAGGGAGGAAAAAAAAGCTCTGTGTGCGCGCGCTTTCACATGTTTGCCGCTGAGAGATTGTAGCTATTGTTATATGGTTGTTAGGGCAGAGAGAGAATTTAAAGAATAGGAGAGGGAGAGGATGCTATTACAAACCCACAATTAAGCTTGGGACAGCCGTTACATATACAGCCTCCGTTTGAGCCAAGTGGGTCATGGGAAAAACCAGGACGTGTAAAGTGAGTGTGATAGTTTATGTTGAAGGGAAAATGAGGGAAACAAAAATTCAGCTGTCTCACCAAGCTCCCAACAGCTGCCTTCAGAGGTAGAAATACCATTTTAAAATCAGGGGCACTGTTCCCATGAGGGCCCTCTGGTGTAGTAATGCTTGACAAGAAGCATGCACTCTGCTCGTGTGTCTAAGATGGACTGTGGAAATGCTTTACTGGGAACAAAAACAAGGGATTCTTGACTTGCCCACACAAAAGGGTAACTTTTATCTAAGCCCACTGTTACTGTTTGTCCCGAGCAGAATGTGTTCAGTGGCAGCGTTTTTGTTAGCCTGCTGTCAAGCATTTCCCTTGGATCAAGCTGAGCTTGGAAAACTACTTGCACATTTATAAATGTAGGCTTAAGGAAGTTGAGGTAACTATTTGAAAGTCCTTCATCAGTCCCGACATCTCTTGGTTCTGCTAATTGGATGCACTTTTCTATTCAGGGTGCACGTCATGTGAGATGACTGCAGATTATCAGATATGTGCCCTGAATTTCTGTCTCTCTTTAAAATTTCTTGTGACGATCTCATTGCTGAAAGGCAACCCCCCCCCCCCCCAAAAAAAAAAAAATAGTATTTAGGTTTAGTCTTACACATCCAGAGCAGATATTTGGTGGGTTAATAAAAAGGGAACCTTCATCTTAATTGTTTGACTTGCCTGAAAGGGAAATGAACATGTCTGCAGACAGAAAAATACAGTTATTGTACATTTGGGAAGGGCATGAATTGATTTTTGTTACTATACAGACTTTACAGATTCACACAATTCTGCACATCTTAATTTCTTTTTAACCTTCAGTCTTGATTATTTTAATTGTGCCATTTTCCCCTCAGTGTAATTTTAGTCTGCAGAGAGGACACCAATTAGCTAACATCCCAGCATTTTTAAGAACAGCCCTCCCCACAACTACTTTCTATTCATAATCTCTCACTTGAAGGCTCTTAATATGTGCTGATAGCACTACCGCCACTTTCTACCTGCACACACAATAGACTCATGCAAATGATTGAAAACAGCTGAAATCTCTGATCTCTAAGCAGTCAGTTGTTGATTTAGATTTTCTTTGATTTGTCAAGGAGCTGAACACCTGTGTGACAGGGAGGGGGCTTGTTGGCTTGAATTATTCATCAGAGGCCTTGGCTCCAGTGTCTTTGTGATCCTCTGGGAGCACATTAGACCATGTATCTCAGTAAGGACTGCGTTTTGACAGGACAGCATGAATTGTAGATGCATGAAAATGCTTTTGGTAAACGATTTTAACTTTTTGCAGAAGGGTATAAAATCTGGTCAATTATTAACGTTATACAGACTATTTTAGAAGTGTTTCTTTCATCCTTTAATAATGACATGCACATATCATAGCCATGGGTGACAAATTAAAAGGGGGGAGAAAAGCTGAACCACTGATTTGGGTCCACTTGTCCCCTTGGAAACAGGGGTCTCTTCAAGTCAAAACGAAGTTGTTCTGAGTGATTACGTTATGTCCTTTGAAACATTTCTATCCTGATGGGAGTGGGCTCTTCCAGATTGACAGTGTACCCCCTCCACAGGGAATGGGAACATCCAAAGAAGAACTTTCAATGTTCTTTAAAAAGCCTCGAGAACTAATCCTGAAGACTATTTAAAGAAATGAGCTTGCCTAAGAGGATCTGTTGAAGGATAAAGATGATTGATGATCATCTTTATGATCATCAATCATCTTTATTCTTTGATGACTGGCTTGCTAGAATTGTACAAACTCTGTACTGTTTTTGTCTTACATATTGTATTTCCATGTGCATGCTCCGATACATGGCTGCTCCTGCTTCCCATTTTCCTAGAAAAATGTAATGAAATCAGGAGTTCAAGATTTTTGTATAGTACTGCACATTCTCATTTAACAGTTTTGTTTTTGTTTTTTTTTTCCCATGTAAAGGCTCATTTCATTATCTGATCACTGCAGGCAAAATGTCAGATTTTCATAGAGCATATAGGAAAGTCAGGGAGTCTTTAGTTGAGTCTTGTATTGTTAGTTGTGCACATAGAAGGGTGTTGTACAGGCATACACAATTATAACATCAGCACAATGCTTTCTTTACCCTTGTCATGATATTATTCTGCTATCAGCTCTGATGCTGAAAGCCCAAGTATTTGGTCTTCATATCCCTAGTAATACAGAACTGGAATTATTTTCTGTGTGCTTTATGTGATGCTAATATTATCTAATGTAACTCTATATTTCAGTAGTGATAAAGTACTAAAGCTGGAGCCTTCAGTTTCAGAACAGCAATAACCAAAGTTATTTGTGCTGCAGTCTCACATGAGAGGGATGAAGTGTAGGTTGAACATGAGCTGACACAGAGCAGGTCACGCTCGGGTTTCATTGTGAAAGAGGTCAAACTGTCTGCTCGTGGTGTTAAATGAATCTGTCACTTGAACCAGTTTTAAAGATTTCAGCCATCCTTGTTTTTAGCAAATCGCACACATACCATTTGCATATTTTGCAGGTGTTACTTTTTTGAGGATTTAATCAATTAAATACACATGACTTGAATAATTTACATTGTCAGTACACTGGGCTGGACTTTAAAGTCTAGTGTTGTGCGTGCATTGTTATGCACTGTGTGAGGATGGCACCGCATCAGATGTTTAAAAACGATTTGTGGTGTTACCTCTTTGTGGAAACAGTTTGCAGTGTGCCACACTACCAAATTCCATAGACCCTTATTTTCAGTGGTGTCCTTGTCTTTTGAGTTGTCTTGTTTGGTAGTTGTCATTTTTTTCCCTCACTCACACCCTACATGTGTGTAGGCTGCAGTAGCCCAAAGATTAGCACATGTGCTGCTGCCGTCTGCCCCCTTCTATGCGGTCCGTGTCAGGTTAACCTGACGTGGCTCTAACGCTCCTCCAGCCACATGGTTGATTCGGCATGGCGCTGTTCTCATTGTCATTGGCCTTTTGTGTTTTCTGTCAAAACACAGGTGGGAGGAGCTCTATCAACTTCATATTGATCATGTTTCATATGTCTGTCATTATTTCATGATAATTATCTTTGTTTTATCAGCTGATAAGGCAAAACCTGACTTGCTTATAAACTCTTGTCTTGATATTTGTTCCCCCTGCAGCTGCACAGACATTGTGCAGTCACTAATAGCCCAGCAGTCTTATTCCCATGAATAAATGAGTCAATTAAGTAATTAAGAGTTGACTTGCTGTCTGTGACCTGAGTGTGTGCATGTATATGTGTTTGTTACTATGGTAACATGCCATGTAGCCTCTACTGCTCTCTCAGAACCTTGTCTTTCCTTGGTTTAAAAAAACCAAAACAAAAAAAACCAACCTTGTCCTAGATACCCCACCAGGCACTTGGACCACTGCTGCTTCTCTCCAGTTGCCATGGAAAAGGATGCTGAGCAGCAGATTTCAAGAAGCCACTGAAGATTAACTTTCAATGACAGGCAGGAAGGTTGATGATATATGGAAGTGATTAGGCTGACATGAGTGAAACAGCTGATCGGTGAGGTGGGCCCCCCCTTGATTCATTTATATTTTGAGGCCGTGGGGCAAGAAACATGAGTAGATAAGTAAAAGTATAGGCGAGGCACAGCATTGGCCACTTGGGTACAGAATATCTTCAGCCAATGCTTGTTTTTGTCAAGGTAATTGAGTCAGGCAGTTGTTGATTTGATCTTAATTGCATGTTTGACATTATATGAGACTCAAAGGGATTCACTGGTGATGCTACAGTGAGTCTTGATAATGGCTCAGGAAGAGGAAAGAGTGACGTGAGATAAAATTTTGAGGAGGGGTATGTACAGGGAGGGGTACGAGGTTGCAGAAGGCTAATGTCTGTGTTGGAAGAATGAGTTTTCACTAGAAGTGGTGTTGTGCACTGTTCTGTAATTTATGGTGTTTGTGCATCAGTGATAGTTTTCTGACTTTCTGTGTTTGAATACATTTGCATGGAGCAGAATCGCACTCCATTAGAGATGGTGTCAGCTTAAACCATTATAGGAGAAAGATGTGGCATCAAAGAATCCTGAATAAAAATGTGTGGGTAATGGCAAACATGATGGTTGTCTTGCTCCAACTCACATGGAGCCGTCAACCACTGATGCTAGTGTACATTTGAGGATCACAACAGATTCCACTGTGAGGTGGTATCTACTTGTTGCTGTACTGAAGAAGTAGAAAGGTGTACTTAATGTTTTTCTCGGCTTATTGCATCCATAATGTTAGCATGGCATTTGTTCAATGCACTCGTTGAGATGAACAGACCTTTTTAAACTGTATTTTGAGCAAATACATTTTAAATGTCTTGCATACATGTATCAGGATTTTCCTCCCTGGGTACATTTGAGAAGTCCAAAAATAACTAATTTTCCTAACCACTTTGATGGAAAACACAATAAGATCAAGGAAAGGCATGAAGGAGAATTGATGTGAAGTGAAATGAGAAGCGTGGTTCACAGAGAATCAGACCACACCTGTATTTGACTCCTTAACAATGTGACGCTGGATGTTTGCTGTGTTGTAACTACAATGTCCAAAAGATGGACGACAAATACACACTTTACTCGACCCCAGCGTGTTCTTATCCCGTTTTATGAAGCTCTTTTAGACAACGACTGGTTAAAAATAACACGCAAGTCAGAAATTTAAGTGTTTAGAGACGAACTCAACATAATTCAGCTCCTCAGTAATATTGGTGATGAAATGTAGCTGAACTGAACTCGGTGTGTTTGGACAGGGTGACTTTTGATTTACCCGTTTCTGGTATCGGATCTGTTCCGAACCAAATTGAAATGCCACCAGCAATTTCTTTTATTACAACAGCATGATGTTCTTAGTCAACCTGTGTGTTTAACAGGCTGTTGTTAAATATTAAAAACCAATTTAAAAATCAGTAGGTAAGGGCATGAAGTGGAAAATGCAATTGTAATTAACATTTACATGATCTTGACCACTTTGGTATGTTGGTCATTTTCATGAACGGTTTGATTGTGCTTTGCTAGGAAATGAGGGATGGCATTATTTCCTCTCCTTTCATAACGTACTGTATAGACCAGTGTATCCTCTGCTAAAGGAAGCAATAAAAGAAGCACTGAAGCACCTTTTCTTATTATTAAGGGAATTCAAACTGCTTTTATTATGGTTGCCATGCAGCTACTTCCAGGTCACTCCTCTCAGAACCTTCTTAAGCAAAACAGACTATTCAAAAGTACCCACTGAGTCTGTTACCTGCCTTAGCAGATGTATGTGCGTTTTCCTCTTATTTCTGGCCATTTAAAACATAAACTTTATGCATAAAAATGAAAATGCACATAAAAAAATTCCTAAGCTGGCCTTTCTCAAGATTGTAGTAAAACACTTTTCTTTGTATGCAGGAAAAATGATTCTCTGCTAATGCACAGTCACATTATACTTAACAAGAAAAACCAAAGGTCAGCAGTCATAAATATCCACCATGTTTCTCTCATTTGATGGGTCAGTGTCACTGCTCCACACAAGCATTAAATTCAGAGCAACACACAGTTGCAGTTGCAGGTTATATCTAGAGATGCACCATAAATTTATAGAGAGGCAATTTCAATTTATTCTAAACCTTATAATAATATTAATTTGATGCATCAGTGAGGAAACGAGATAAAAAAAAAAAAAATCCTTGACTGGCGAGCTATCCCTGTTGACTTTGACCATCGGTGATCCCTGACCCATCGGCACAATCCTAATATTGAGGGTACACTGTGGGTCACAGAGAGGTGTCGCCCATTTGGCTGTGTATACACTCAAAATACAAGAATGCAGGCACTGTAACACTGAGACCTAATCACAGACCTCAAAATAGAGGAAGCAGATATGCACGCATACACCCACACAAACCACAGATAATATAGTGACACACAGACAGGGTTACAGTCTGTACGAGTACAATACATACATGAAATCCAGACAAAGCAAATGCAGCACATTTGAAGCATTCTTAACAATGCATGCGTTCGCCTGCAGTCACAGTAAATGCCATGTTGTTGTTTCAAAATGTGTTTTCTATCAATTAAAGTCAGACACGCTGAGTTGCAATATGAATATTTATGAGTTGTTTCCAGGGCGATGTTGCATAACTTGGAAGCTGTTTATTTTGGTCTCTGCTGGCCATACATCCAGTATCATGACAGAATTATAAAATGGATCCACACTGTGCCGTTTGAAGGATAATTAGTATAAAACATTTATTTCCTGTCACAGTCTCTGTTATCTCATCGCTTTACTTCACACTGTTTGCTTATTATTGTTCTACATATCGTTTGCATTGTTTTTCTCCTGCCCACACACTGGGACAAACTGGTGAACTGGTCAGGGTTTAACCAGTCTGTTTCTAAGTGCAGGGTGGGAAAGGGTGCAGCTCAAGTTTAACATAAATGGGTTAAGGGGTGTGTGTGTGTGTTTTCCTGCATACCTTTGTCTTATAGCCCTGGCTCTTTTTCTGTTTATCCAACTTAAACCCACCTGTCACAAGGTGAGATGGGAAGACTCCCTGAACAGGTCACCAGTCAGTCACAGGGTTGAGACATTTGCTCTTCTCTTTAGCCCCTTACTGCATTTTTTAAAAAATATTTCTACTTCCACCAAGGAGGTCATATTTTTGGTAGCATTACGTAGATGTCATTCAGTTTGTAAACATGATAGCTTGAAAAGTTTTGAATGAATTCTAATAAAATTTTGTAGGGGTGCAGAGTGGGGTTATGTTAGCAGTCCATTAAAATTTGGCTTACACCCATCAAAGTCTTCAAGGTCAACTTAATGATTTATTGACAAAAATCCTCAACATATAGAAAGTACTGTACAAAGATTTAAAATATGTCACCTTTGACCTCTTCTTCAACGTCAAATAAGGGCAAAATTTCATAAAATTCCTTTTATGTTTAAAACTCTGCTTAAAATTCTGTTGCCTTTGTTTGTATTGGCAACATTTAGAAAATGATACTTGGATACGGAGATTCTAAGTATTCTTTGTATCTGCCTTTCTTTCAAGTTGACCCCAAACTGTGTTCTATCTTTAAATTAAGTATGTGAAGAGAGAGAGAGAGAGAATGCCAAGTGCATTAAAATGTGTTTCAACAGGGCGAATAACAAAAGCACGCACTTTGCACTTGTTTTTACTGCACTACAAACTTCTTAAAGCATGTTTTAAAAAGAACAAAGACAACAAAATGAATATGTAAAAAATTCAATCCTGTTCCCTTAAAAAGTAAACAATGCTCCGAGAGTGAGCTGGCTCGGTGGAGGCTTGCACTCACTGACTGCTTCTTGTTATTTTCTTGTCCACAGATGTATACATACTGACACTTCAGTGCAGTGAGTCATGGTCGCTTGTGTACAGTACGCTGACACTCAGTCCCTGGTATAGCTGTTTACTGGCACCTGGCAGCAGAGCCAAAAATATATGTAAAAACCTGTATATGCTCTGCTGTTCATGATTATGCTGTTTTGGGCGTTTAGCTTAGACCCAGAAACAGGGAAGACGGGGGATGTCTTTGTAGTGGAGCGAAACCTTACATCGAAAACAATTAAAACTGTCAGCCGTTGTCCTCGCTTCTCATTAGGCATGGCATTCTGCACAGGAGGAGGAAACAAGGCTGCTGGTGCCAGCACTGCTGACATTTGCCTCCTCAGCAAACTAATGCGACATCGTGTGTGTACTGTCTTATGTGCATGTGAAGAAGTCCCACACATCTGTGGCATTTAAAATACTGTGATTTATTTATTTTTATTGTGAGTAATGGTTTGAAATGACCTAAATGCACAAGCACATCGTGAGAACATTCCTGCTAGTTGTGCTATTTTTTATTTATTTATTTTTATTTGGTTTATTTCCTTCCAGCTCTTCATGTTAAATTCTGCTGTGGTTCTGACTTTTCCTTCAGGCCACCCTTTTAGCCATCCACCTATACATAGGGGATCATGCAGAACCCAGAGAGGTGTCTATATAAACATAAAAGCAGGGCCATAAGTCTGGCGCCCTACAGTATATTGGCTCCCAAAGGTTTTCTCTTTTCTCTACTATATAAGACGAGAGCAAAGCCAAGTAACATCTTCCTGATAGTGAGTTTTTGTCCTTCACATAAAGCTGTTTGTTTGTTGACTCACCTTTCACCTTTAAAATTGGTAGTGTAGTACAACCATGTTTTATGACTTTTGTCAAAACCACACACAACTTCCCTCCTTCCCTACCCAGTGTGTATTTGCTCTGTGTTCCTTGATTCGATTTATTGCAGTACAACACACACACACACACACACACACACACACACACACACACACACACACACACACACACACACACACACACA
>JAVDPK010017670.1:0-12265 GCA_034780415.1 Cichlasoma orientale | reverse complement strand
CGCCACCGATCAAACTTACGGCGTGTTCATCTGCAAGTGAAAATAAACCTTTTACAAAAGATGCAAGCCACGTTTTGTTGACAGTAGGAATTGAAAGTGAAAGGGTGAACCACTTTGGCGTCGCGCCCATCGCAGCAAGATCACTTAGATTAACCGCAAGGGATTTGTAACCGATATCTTCGGCGGAGTCTACTGCTAAAAAATGAACGCCTTCAACCAAAGTGTCTGTCGTTACGACAAGCTGCATTCCCGGGGGTATATTAACTATCGCTGCATCATCACCAATACCCAACGCCAGACCATCAGACGCAGTATCTCTTTGGAAATATTCTTGAATGACCTCAAACTCTAGCGACATAAATCTATTTGGATAGGTGCTCAGACTTCCTTAGTTGAGGAAGAGCACTGTCAAGTACTGCGTTGACGTATTTATAGGCATTATGCGCACCAAATTTTTTAGCGAGCGAAATAGCTTCACTCAGCACCACTCGGTAGGGAATTTCCTGGTGGCCTTTCAACTCATTGACCGCTAATCGTAATATCGCTCTTTCAATCGGATCGACGCGCTCGACCTCCCGATCAAGGTGCGGCTGAAGAGCTTCATCCAGCAGCGTACAGCCGTGAATTGTCTGGATTGTTAGCGATTCAAAATAATCTGCATCTGACTTTGGATAATCAATATCATCGCGAAATTGCTTGACGATACTTTCTGCGGATTGCCCGCCAATTTGCCATTGATAAATTGCCTGCATTGCCAACTTCCGAGCAACGTGGCGCTGATGAAAAATCTTAGGTGATTTTGCTCTCTCAACCATTCAGTTGGCGCAACAAGCTAACCATTTCCAAGGCTCCCATTGCTGCCTCTGAGCCTTTATTTCCCGCTTTGGTACCCGCCCTCTCGATCGCTTGCTCTATCGAATTGGTTGTTAAAATAGCATTGATGACGGGGATGTTTTGTGCGATTGAAACCGCTGCAAGGCCTTTTGCGCTCTCAGCTGAAACGATGTCAAAATGAGGCGTAGAACCTCGAATAACAGCGCCCAGTGCA
This sequence comes from Cichlasoma orientale, assembly GCA_034780415.1. Lineage (NCBI taxonomy): Eukaryota > Metazoa > Chordata > Actinopteri > Cichliformes > Cichlidae > Cichlasoma > Cichlasoma orientale. Next base: position 11,217 of record JAVDPK010017670.1, on the reverse strand, counting down.
ATTAAAGCATCATACTTTCCTGAACTTGCCATCGCTTGGGCTGCCAAGGGCAATTCCAATGCACCCGGCACATACACAACATCATAATCCTGGCCTGCCCCGGCATGACGCCTTAAGGTATCCACGGCTCCGTCAATAAGGCTTTGAACAATAAAACCATTGAAACGAGCCGCAAGCAAACCAATAACTGCCTTATCTGAACCAAAGTGGCCTTCTATTACATTGATACCCAACACATTTCCAAATCCAGTTTATAGGCTAAAAATAATATCACACTCCAAGCAACCGGCGATAGCGAATTAGCATGAGACTATTTTATTATGTAGGTGATTTTTTTATGTAAGCACTAATTTGGACTTTGTAAGAAAAATAGAGGAAGGAAGTAGCCACTAGGGAAAGAATAATCGCTAGAATCTCTTTTTGATACTCGCCGCTAATAACATACGCAGCACCATAATACAGCGCTATCACGAGGAAGAAGAAGATGCTGAGTCTAAGCTCATAAAAACTCAACACAATGCCCTGTCTAGACATCCATACCTGAACCGTAATAACACCGATAATCGAGCCGACTGCAAGCCCTATAATAAATCCGGTCAAACCAAAATATGTAAACGCTATAAAACTTAGTAGCACCCGAAATACTGAGGTAATAAAAGAGCAGAACGCGGTGGTTTGTGGAGCCCCATATGAAACAGGTACTTTATGGTAAAGATCATAGACGATCATAAACCAAGTCATCATTGCCAGTAATTGCGTGATAGCTCCTGCCGGACCATATTCATTTTTATATAAATACTCAAAGAAAGGAGGAGCGTACGCAAACGTAAGCAATACGAACACGAGCAATATAGGCAAAAGCTGCCTGAGTATTTGCTCTAACTTTACAGAATAAATATTTTTAGACTCTCTGGCCGCCTCAGACAAAACAGGATAGAAAACCCTAACGCCTAAATTAAATGACAGCATTAAAGATATTGCCGCAAGCGCTGAGGCAATCGAATACACCCCCAGATCGGAAGCCTCAACAAGCTTTCCTAAAACCAACTTGTCAGATTGCGTTATTATAAAGTGGAAAAGTGTCGCCAGAAATATCCATTTTCCAAAACTAAATATCTCATAAAAATAATCCTTCCTGACTTTAAACCCAGAAAAGGACATGGGCGCAAGATAATGACTACCTACAAGCTTAAATATGGAGTTAAAAACATGAGCAAAGACTAATGCCCACACCGAGGGATTGTAGAAACAGATTACCAACACCAGAAGCGCCGTAAACAGTTGTGACGTCACATCAAGAATCACCAAGGGTTTGACTTGATGATTCCGCTGCATCACATAGATACGGGTCGATATAAATCCTTCCGTAATCAATGATAAGCCGCCTACAACCAAACAAGCTTGCAGAATCTCTTCGCCATAAAAACTTGAGACCGACGGTGAAATCAAAACAACAAGAGCGTATAAAAAAAGACCGCGTACTACTTGAATAATAAAGGCAGACCGATAAAAATCCTCCTCTGCGCCTTTAGAATTACGAACGATACTATCAGCAATTCCCACATCAGACAGAAGAGAAACCCCAATAAGAACAACGATAACTATTGCTGCAATTCCAAATGCATCGGGCGTCAGAAACCAAGCCAAGAGGATATTTGAAAAAAACTTTATTAGGATACTGCCAAATTGCCCGATAATAACAATTAGGCTATTCTTTCCAATCCCTCCTCCTTCCGACTCACCATCCATATGACTTCTTCCAAAAGTATCTTATTAAATAATTACCTGCTAGGGATTAATCGTTGAGAAAGTATTGGCAGTGAGCTTTCATTTTATCTCTAGTATTAGCCGTATTTCATTACTGAACCTGCCAATACTTATGCAACGATTAAGGTCTCAATTAATTAGCGATTTTTTCTTGCACATTTAGGTTCGCAGTATGTGAGTTTACATCCTGCTCCTCATCCTCTTCACGTGAAAATTTAACAGCCCTTGATAGTGCCATAATTAAAAACAAGAAAGCCGCTACCTCACCCCCAAAGCTAGTGAACGCTAGCTGAACCGCTAAAGAGTAGGTTATCGCAACAAGAGCTATACCGAAATACTCGTAGTGCTCATCATCATAATCACAACCATACTGATGGCTCCTCACTCCCTCTAGGACAGAACGCATCACAAGCACTAAAAATATTGCCAGCGCAATCATTCCATAGTCTAGCGCGACATGAAGATACCCATTTACGATATCAATGATTTTCTGACCTTGTTCCAGCTCCTGCATTTCTGGGTAACTCTTGTAAGTTCTTGAGCCCAAAAAGAACTGCCGAGGAATCACCTTCAAGGATGCCAACGCTAGGTTATAGCGATACTCCATGGTACCAAATTCATCCACTCCACCTGAACTACTAGCCGATGACTGGCTCTCTCCCATATCGACAAAGGCAAAGAGAGGTGATAAAACTAAGGACATCAATAGCAGAATTCTTCTTAACTTCGGGCGAAGCTTATAAACAAATAATACGAATAAAAGGATTGCAAATCCAACCCAAGCCCCTCTAGAAACCGTCAGGTACATTGCTCCAGAAAATAATCCATAGAATAATAAATAGCCTAACTTAGAAGCCTTTTCGATTCTTAATAGATAAACCACTAATCCAAAAATAAAAGAAAGATAAAAGCCTAATGTGATTGGGTGCGTCATACTAACTGCCACGCGTAAGAGCCCATACCTAATCTCGTGGAGATTATGGATAGAGCCCGCAGTAAAGGCACCAAGATAGCCTCCTAACTCTGTATATATTTTCCATTTTAGTATTGCCTCAACGAAAGCGAAAACAGCGATAAAAGTACCTGTCAGAACCAAGCCCTTAACAACGCTATTAACCATGTCCGACCCTCTCACCCCCCTAGACAACACATAATAAGGTATGAGAAATTGAAAAACTGTCAGAAGGGATTCTCTTATGCCGTTAAAAAAAGTTATTTGGAACTCATATCTTTCTCGAAATGACCCAAAAATAAAAATCGCCATCAGGAAGAAAAATAACAAGTCAGTTCGATAGACGCTATGCTCACCTTCATCGATAATTTTAGGGATTAGTGGTATTAGAAAAACAATAGCCAATACCACCGGCATACTAAAATCCATAAAGTAGAGCGAACCAGGCTTTATAAAAGGAAAAAGAAAGCTGGCCGGTATAACAGGCAGTAAACTTAAGAAAAAAACAATACTTTTTTCGATATCGTTTTTCACAAAGATAAGCTTTATTAGCAAGACCACCAGGAAAGCAGCCCAAATATTTTTCGCGAGAAATACAGCGGCTATGATTGCCATCCAAGCAAGCATTATTGAAATCAGATGCTTGTAGCGACCAAATGCTATCCAATAAAAGAGCATCGAGACCCCGCCCACACCAAGAAAAACTATTAGGATTTTAAGTTCTTGCACGCAAGCGCCTTACTTTATCAGGAGAATTTATTTAAGCACGGTTTTTTGCTTTAGATGTGATATCTAGCACCCTACCATCAGAGTCAACGGCTTTGTTTACCTTGTACTTTAGCGTGTAGGTACCAATCTCAATTGTATCGCCATCTTTCATTTTCTTTTTATCAACCCGATCACCACTCACATAAGTCCCATTGGTACTTTCGAGATCTTCTAAAGTATACCCATCGGAACCCAGCACTAGCTGGAAGTGCTTCCCACTGACTGACTTCTGATCAATCTTAATATCACAAAGATGACTTCTGCCCACCAAGATTTTTCCTTTCGACAAGCCTTCTACTGAAACCATGGTCCCCTCTTTGGTAACCAATAGCTTATATTCACCCGACACAGGCGAAACGGGCAATTTATCGGCTTTGTACGGGAATCTCTCTGCGTATGGCTTCCATTGCAGATCATCTAACGCCCCAGACAGATCTTCTTGAGTTATTGTGTGCTTGTCCTTAGCGTATGCCGTCAATAATGTTGTGTCACAGAGAGTATTGATAAGCCGGGGGATACCCCCCGTATATTTTATAATCTCGCTCATCAATTCATCGCCAAACAAATCCGCAGATGAGCGAGTAAGACTATTAGAATTACAATACTCAATCAGCTTCCTAGATGACGGTTTTGGTATGATTTTATTTGCCGAGGCAATCGCAAGCCGATACCTAATATAAGACCTCACTTCATCAAATCCAAGGCCTTCCAAGTGAAAATGGAGTCTTATTCTCTGTACTAACTGCTCCAACTCAGGTTTGGCGAGTGTTTCTTTAAGCTGTGGCTGCCCAACAAGAAATATATTCAGCAATTTCTCGCGGTTTGAATCAAAACCTGATAACAGTCGAATCTCTTCGAGTACCCTAGCACTAAGATTCTGCGCTTCATCAATAATAACAACGACCGTCTCACCTTCTTCATACTTTCTTTTGAGGTAAGCGTTTAGCATACTCAGTAGCTCAACCTTGGACTGAGTGTGAAAGGGGTTCACTCCCAACTCATCTAAAAGAGCTTGAAGAAACTCTATTTCATTCAATTGAGTCTGATGAAGCCTGGCCACTACTAACCGAGGCCCAGCATCATCCAGCATCTTCTGAATTAGCGTGGTTTTTCCCGTACCAATTTCGCCAGTAATGACAATAAAGCTATCCCGACTCCAAAGAACATACTCCATGTAGTTTTTAGCGGTTGTATGGGATAGGCTCGGATAGAAAAAAGCGGAATCCGGAGAAAGACGAAATGGATCAGATATGAGTTTAAAATGCTCTAAGTACATAGCTACTTCTTCTCCTTTGGGACACCACTATATTCAAATTGTAAAAAAACAATATCATTACTAAAGTCGCGCTGAGGATCATCACTTTTTTCCTCTCCAAAACTTGCACCTACTGTGAATTTTAGATTTTGAGAAGGACTATAATCAATCCCTGTACTCGTTGCTGATCCTTCAATATAAGATTCTTTCTTTGTGAAGTCGCTATCTACAACATTATATCTCGCCCAAAATGACAAGGTCTCCCTTAACTGGTACGAAAGACCGGCACTGTAGCCTACTTCTTCGACATCAGCCTCAGAAGCGCCTTCACGTAACAAAGACTCTCGATTATTAAGATAAGCTAAAAAATCAATCCGTAATCGCTGGCCATTTCGAACATAGCTGGCCTCAACTCTCTCAGACTCAAAAACCCCATAACCCGAAAATTCAGTCGCACTCACCGGGTCACCCGCCCCAACATCGTATGACCTTGAATAAAGCGGATCGTATGCATCCAATGCAGGATCTGAATACTTGCTTGATGCGGCCAGTCTCAACACGTTTCCACCTCCATCCCCATCATATTCGAATGCGAGCTCTCCCATTGGCGCACTTTCGTCCACACCACTATCATGAGCCACTTGGTTAATACCGGCATTCATTTCAAACGTACCATAAGGAAGCTATCGTTCATAAGTTGCACCCACGAAACCAATTTGGTAACCATTGTCATCCTGAGACGCTTCTTCGTAATCAACAATTGAAATTGCACTGTTCATCCCGAAAGAACTGTAATCATTGATCAATCGCTTAACGGATACGGAACCAATGAACCTTTGATTATCTAAATTAGTTTCAGAATATGAGACATCCCCCAACCTGACCTTCAACAAACTCTCATAGACTCCACTGGAAAAGATGAAATCAGGGCCCGTGGTAAACACATTAAAATTTTGCAGTCTATCCGGAGTCGCTTTGTCAAATGCCTCGATACGTTGCGTACTCGCCACATCCTCGACGGCCCAAATAAGTCGATTCGGTACAATAGCCCAATCAATATACGCATCGACTGAAAATAAGTTTTGGTTACCAAACGAACTACTTGTATAGCGTTCGTTTCGAACCTCAAAGTCAACAGATGCATCGAGTTGCGGCCCTTGGCCTTCATAAATAAATCCAAAATACGGCGTTACGATGATATCTTCTTTCGCGTTCTCGCGGGTTTTAGAGATATTGTCATTCTGCTCTACAGACAGGCCTAGGCGAGGAATAAATTCTTTCGCAACCGCTGTATTCAGAAACACAGCAGGCAAGCCTATTAGCAACAAAACCCATCTCATAGTCATCACAAGTAAAACTGTTATTTCATGAATTTAGGGAAAAATCGCGGGATCCTGGGTGACCCCGTTAAGACCACACCTAAAAGTTTATTTTTATCAAGTTTTTCTAACCCCTTATTGAGCTGACTCGCTGAGACCTCCCCATACGGTACGCAAACAACGATAAAATCAACATACTCATTCAATAACTCGACATCTGAAACTTCATCAACCGCCGGTGCATCAATGATGGTATAGCGCTCTCGCGGATAGCGCCTGATAATATCTTTGATTAATATGCGCATACGCGTAGTACGAAGATACTCATAGTCAGAGAAATCTGAGTTTCCAAATGGAATAACCCGCATTCTGGGTACACCCGTTGGATAAATCACATCTTCGACCCGAGTGATGCCCTCAGAAATAAAATCACAAAGGCCGGTTACTGCATCCAGGTCGCCATAGAGTCTAGATTCTGTTGGATGAGTTTCAAGGAGAAGTGAAGTTCTGCTTTCATCCGCCGATATAATGGCCGCTAGGTTTTTCGCGAACAACGAAGACTGCAAAGATTCGGAGACAGAAGTCACCAAAACTGTAGCCCCCATACCTTGCCTTTGTAATGTAATACGATTACGTAGATCTTTTAGAAGAGAGTAAACACTAGAATTCTTATCCTCTTGATGGATGATATGTTGCTGGTCTAATTCTTTTTTAGAAAAAACAAATGGCTGCGCCATTCTAAGGATTTGCTCGCTCGCCTCGACGCTACGCGCAATTATTCCATCCTCATACTCAAACCGTCGCTGCCCGATGGTATTATCATAGCGACTGCTATCCACAAGCGCCCCTGAGGGTTGAGCGCCTCCGCTCCTTACTTTCGCCAGCGCTCGCCCTATGCTTCCTACTCCATCATCTTCTGACATATTATCTGCCTTAACCCACATGGATTAATTTAAAGTACCCAATCGCACCGATTAATAGGAAAACAAGCGTTAGAAAACCAAACATGGCACCGCTCTTTAAACCATATGATCGCATGTCTTTAGAATTCAAGATGCTCGGCACGGATCCTATAACAGGCACATCCTCCTTCACCTTGAGTAACTCCACCGATTTAATATTATTATCAACAAGCTGATACATATATAAAAATGCAGCTGGAATAAGCCCACCAAAAAGCACGCCAAATAAAATATAGTGAATAAATCTCAACCCCGATGGTGTTAGAGGGAGATATGCCGGCTCATAAACCTTGATACTCAAGCCTTTGTGCTGCTCATCAATCTCTTTGGAGACCCGAGCGGCTTCGCGACGCTTTAGCAAATCCTCATAGAGCTTCTTATTAACATTATAGTTACGAGTCAACTCAGCAAGTTCAGCATCACTCGTATGAACGCCTGCCCCTTTTTGCCTTTCCTTTACGATATTTTTCTTGGTCACCGCTATCCTTGTCTCAAGGGTGGCAATTCGCGTATTGGCAACTGAAAGCTGCAAGCGGATATCCTGATAGACCTTATTGCTCTTAATGCCGTCCCCTAGGCCACTGTACTCCGTGGACTTATTATCCTTTTCCTCATCAATCCGACGCTTAAGGTCGTCTATCTGGTATTGGATGTTAACAATATCCGGATGGGTATCACGATACTGTAAACGTAATGACGCAACCTTATCTTGTAGGCCTTTTAAACGCTTAAACAACTGAGACTGTCGCCCTAGACTGATCGTCGTCTGAACTTCACTCTTCAATTGATTGTCGAGCGAGTTCTTTGTCATCCGGGCCTCTTTTAGATCGAGACTGGATTCATCGACAATTCTTTGCATGCGTTGCAAGCGCTCTGCCACCGCTACTTCTGAGCCCGTCCCCTCAGAGAGGCGTTTATTTTTGAACTCTTTAAGCTGCTCCTCAGCAATTAACAATTTTTCATGATAGGTGCTTACCTGAATATCAATAAACTCAAAAGCCTCCTGACTTTCACCCGCGCGCGAACCATGCGTAGCGTCAATAAAGATATCAGTGAGATGAGTCGCAACCTCTTTAGCAAAGTAGGGATCCGTATGCTTAAAGCCAATCTGCAAATAATTGTCATTACCTAACAATGAAACTTTCGTATTCTGCCTCAACTTATCCAGCATGATTTCATCTTTTTGAGAGCTGATACTGTCTTCGATATACCCCAGCTCACGCATCAAACGAGTCATCGATTTTCGACTGGAAACAATCTCCTCCGCAACCTTTGACCAATCACTTGTATCCGCAGACACGGCCGCACCTTCCATCAAGGGCGCAATTATCGTTTTGCCGTCAAGCAATATTGTTGCGTAAGAGGTATATTTTTTGGGTGTGAAATAACCTAAAACAGAAGCCGCAATAGCAATCAGTGAAAACAAAAGCACCATAAACGTCTTGTACTGAACAAAATTGCGCAATAACAATTTATAGTCGGTTTCTACTGCGTATCTCATCTTTTAAGCCTTATCCCTAATATGTATTTGAGGTCTTCTTGGTGTAAAATCCTATTAGAAGGCCCGCTCTGGAACTGTTATCACATCACCAGGCGCTAACGGCCAATTAGTACTTAAATCGCCCTTTTTCAGGATCCGCTTCAACTTAACAGGCTTAACTTCACTTTCCTTACCTAGTTTTCGGTAAAGCTTAGTTCCATCTGCGGAGGCAAATTTATTAACCCCCCCCGCTTCTAGTATGGCATCCAAAACAGTCATTCCCTGACGAAATGGAATCGATACCGGCTTGGTAACCGCACCTGTGATCCTCACCCGAGAAATATACTTGTGGCTTTTAAGCTTGGATAAAATTACCGTGACCTGAGGATCACGAAGATACGTGTTCAGCCGCTTTTTAATGATTTGCGCAACTTCGGTTGGCATCCTGCCACCCACAGCGACATCGCCAATAAGGGGTACTGAGATATTCCCATCAGGCCTAACCGGAACCTTCACTGACAGATCAGGGTTTTTCCAAACATTCACATGCACTTCGTCATCAACACCAATCCGGTAGCCTTCGGCGTTACTGTATGTCGCCAGCGCCATATCTCTAGCACCCTCTGTCAAACTACCCTCAGACTGGGGTCCTGGAGACTGACAGCCCGTTAATGCAAAAATCAAAAACAGGTAAAACGCTCGCAAGAATGGAAAAGACTTCATGTTATGTATATCCTCATTTGAAGATTCGTAAAGTAATGGCTCTGCATCTCTTTTCTGATAGAATTTCAGGCTAAAGGTTCCAGCCGAAAATACCTACAAAAATCAGATCGACGTGAAAATGGGGATTTAGGTAAAAGCAACCTTCCGGACTGATGAAGATCCAGCAGATTCTTCATCCCATATCCACATTACGAGTGATTATAAACCACACGGCTAGTCATTAGCAGCCGGCAGTATATTTATTCATTCACAAAAAAACGCAGACCTATCCCTCGTTTCACCTACATACTAGTGAAAATTCAGTGAGAAATCCTGGGTATTGAGACATGTTTAACAGCTGGCAACAAAGACCACAAGCTATCGACGGCTCATCAATCCAACGATGTAAGCTCTTCACGCCGGAACGTCCTAACCGTCCTGACAGCTAAAGCAGGATATTCGCGTGTTTGCCCCACCCTACAAAGCATCTTCCGATCAGCCCCTTAATTCCTGACACCGGGCATTGAGCTGCGATTCCTTAACTTAAATTAATCAGTTAGAGATCCTCACTCGCGGCTTGCTGGCATTCAAAACTAAACTTAAGCAGATGGTTCAATACCAAGCATATTGCGCGCACGATCTCTTATTTCAAGCCTGCGCTCAATCGGAACAGCAAAGTAGTTAGTTGTTCTTCTTGGATAAACATGAGACTCACTAAATCCCTCTTTGCTTAGCCCCGGCCCATTATGAGCAACTCTATTGGGCACAAAAACCTCATAGTTGTGGCTAGATAGATAATCCCACATATCATCTTTGGTGTACCCCAATCCATCGCCTTGCAACGGTGCACTTTCAAACATAATCACTGGGCGGTTGTTAGCAAGAATAGATTTACTTCCTCTTAAAACTCCTAATTCAGCACCTTCTACGTCAATCTTAATCACATCAATATCGTCATACGACACAAGACTATCTAGCCTTCTAATTAAAACCTTTATCTCGATTGTTTCTGATTCGCTATCCTCAGAAGGCTTACCTAGTGAACTATACCCAGACTGCTTGGTATTGACATAAAAAGGGATTTCACCTTCATCACTCTCACCCACAGCGCATTCATGAAGCTCTACAGACGGAAATTTCTTGCGTAGGTTTTTGGCTTTATCAGGCATCGCCTCTACCGCAATTATTTTAATAGTAGAATCGAAATGTGATACTTCGGATATAATCGAGCCAATATGTGCACCAATATCGATAAAGGTTCTATTAGGGAGGCATAACTTCGTTAACAAGAATGTCGCAACCCAATCATTCGCTATCATTCCGGCACACTCTTCCTTGAAGGCAGCCGCTTTGACGATTTCAAGTCTATCTCTGGTTTTTATTGCAGCCCTACCAATAGCCGTATCAATAATATTCTGTTTCATTATAATTTCTTTCCTTTAAATCAATCGAATACCTATGCGTCTGTAAACTACATTTACTCTTAATAAAAGACGGCTCCAAGAATACCAGATAACAAACCGTTTGCTACCGTCAACAGGCATACTCTCTATTCAGTCTCAACCCTCAGAAATAGGGGGGGCAATTCCAACGATAGAATGGCTGCTACGAATACAAAATAGTCGCTCCCAACACACAACAAACAACAAACAACCAATAGTCGGCACGTACTTCAGGGCTAAAGACACGTTACTGCTTTAGAAAAGTGAGGGGAATGGCCTCGACCAGTTTTTCACGCCATTCATAGGCCTCTTCATTCTGTGCGGTACTGCAACTGGAACTGCATCCACCACAGGCCACCGCATCGCACTTTGAGACTTTTCCTTTCCTTATCCATGTCGCCAACATGCCGCGCATGGCATCATCATCTGTATCAAAATGCAGGGCAAGATCCTGCAGCGAGACACGCTGCCGTTCCATTAGATAACGTTTTATATCAAGCAGCATCAACCTAACTCTACGGCAGGCTGTTGCGGTGAACCCTGTTTGCGAGTGGCCCACTTGCGTAAAGA
>JAVDPK010017669.1:0-12266 GCA_034780415.1 Cichlasoma orientale | reverse complement strand
ACACACACACACACACACACACACACACACACACACACACACACACACACACACACACACACACACACACTGACAGAGGAAATCCCAGAACATGCCAATCCAGTTTTTCTGAAAAGCTTTTCTCTCCACCTTCTATCAAGATACAGTTTCAGCAGGGAGAAATATTTAGCTGCAGGACAGAGAGAAACACAAGAAAAGCTCTGTTACCTGGTCAGCTCTTTGAAATCCCACGATTTGCCACAGCAGAGGTTTCCTTTGGACCGGACCACAACAAAGACAACAGGAGAGTGGATTAACTTTAATCCTATCAGGGCTTCCTATGTAGGACCCTGTTAACCAACACCTGCATTAAGGAAATGACTCCAAGTGAACCATAGCATGTAGCCTTTCTGGGCCGCTTCCTCAGACTGTCTAGTGACTGCTTCGGTTTCTGCTTGTTACCACAATATCATGCCTGCGTGGTGTGCGTGCCAGAAATGACAAAATAGTTTTGTTTTTGTTTGTTTCCATGTTGGACAGAAAAAAAAACGGGACCAACTGGTCTGCAGATTTTTACAGAAATATCTGAAAGAAGCAAAAGAAGATTGAAAATCCAGGAGTGGATTCAGGCACCTAAATGCCTAAATTATTTCTTTTTTTGTTATATTGTGGTAAAGTCCCTCTGAGCTTCCAGCTAGACTATGTTGATGTGCTTTGGGAGTCGCAGGCAAACTCGACACCAGCACCAGATCCAGTGGAGCGAGGACTGTTTACTCGATGATGAGACCCGCATCATTCCAAACCCCTGCTTCCTAGACACAGGTAAAGGCCAAAATAGCAAGCTCTGACAGCCTAATATGGGAATGCTGCGTGCATGTATGCTTGTGGATAGAGCTGCGCTGCAACAATACCTAAAATGCTTTTGATTGTTTCCATTCTAACATCGCTGAGTCAGTTGATAAGAAGACATAAGGGGGAAAAAAATGTGCCGAGAAACACCTCAAATATGAGGAATTTACTCACACTTACTGTAGGTGGCGTGGAACAGCAACAGCTATTGGAGGACCTTAGGAAGTTGTTATGGAACAGTTTTTTTCTTTTTTCTTTTTTTTTTTTTTATAAATCAAAAGCTGGTGAGATTCAGCTTTTAGCGCAAAACTGCAGCACTCGGGCGTTTAGCCTGTAATTTCTGCCTCCCTCTGGTTTTCCCACAGTGATGCACTCACGGTGATGCCACTTGTTCTTGTTGTTTTCCTGCCCCAGACTCTCATAAACACTGTTGCTACATTCTGATCATGCATCTGCTTCAGAGATGTGTTATGATCTTATCATAACAACATTGCCCAGGCGGGCTTTGAATGGTTATCTGTGGTTATCTTGATAACAGTATACCCTCAGTGAACATTTTCCCCCCCACAATGTTTTCTCTTGTTGACCACAAAGGGGCAGTGTTCCAGCTTTAACCACACTGGGTGCTGCAGAGATGTGCGGGTGAAATCTGTCTTGTTTCTTTGTAGTGCATGGCTCTCAAAATGAGCTCTCTATTTCAGTGCACTAATGCACGGGGAGATGGAACAGGAAACATAAAGGCTGCTGAGTCTTTTTATTCTCTACATTTAATCTAATGCCAGTGCTCTCAGTAGCTCAGTGTGCTAATTTTCTCAATGAAGTTGCAGAACTGCCCACGCAATGAATGTGCAATTATGTTTAGGTGCAGAGAATGCCATTTTACATAATGTCCAATGTACCGATTTCTGCCGCAGTAACCATCAGTGCTTTAAAAAGAATTGAGTTCCTCAGCATAAATAGCTGTCAGCCAATCTTGGAATTAAGCTAAGCACTCCCACTGAGTGTAGGCTGGAGTGGGAGCCACTGGAAGCGTGGTGTGTGGTTATGTGGCTACTCCATGTTACTCCATGGTTGTGCTGCATTAGCATTCTCATAGGTGCTGGAGCACGAGGCGTTTTGAGATGTGATTTCCTTTCAAAGTGTGTGAAACCTAAGCAGCTTTCCCCCAAAACTGATGTATTAAAGTGAATTAACAAAGTGTCTCGATAAACATGAGAAATTGCCCCATGCTTGTTTATTTTATTTTATTTTTTTTGTTCTGCTGTTGGGCAAAATAAATAAAATGCCAATTCGTGGCTGTTTCTTGTGGATTGTAGTCTGTAAATATCAGTGTGTAATCTTGTGTTCACTTTTGACTGTTTACACCTCCGGGGGCTGTTAGCAACCCTGGTGAAATCAGGAGGGCGTGTTCAATGTCCTTGGGATCCACTCCTTATTTTCCATGTGTCCCGGGGGTTGGAAGGCAGCTGAAAGTTCAAACAGAGACACACTCCCTCATGCTCTACATGGCAAGAGCTCAGAGATTAAGGGGTTTCTCTGCACCGCCAGCAACAGGGATTGCTCACAGTTCGTAACTTGCCAAAGAGGAAGGATGATTCAGTTTTTTTGAGGTGTAACTTTTGTGTCTGTTACAAATACGGCTTTGTTGCAAAATCAGCAGCTAAAATTTTGTTTTTCTTTTGTATAACTGCTTGCTCAAGACAGGTAGAACAGTGTGGAGTAAAAAAGCAGCTACCATCTAAATGCCTGTGTGATTCTGCTGAGGAAAGGAGCCAGAGGATGCAGGTGGCAGCGAGGCTTTGAAGTAACTTGTTTGAAGTTTTTTTTTTTTCCCCACATGTCAAAGGTGAAAGATTATACCTGGCAGAGGAATTTAGTCTTCAAATGAAGGATTTCATGAGCTGAATCTCAACTCTCTGGCAGAATGCAAACAGTGGCTTGTGTAACACACTTGTTTTGGTGTGTTAATGAGGATGATTGTGTGAATCAGTTCGAATGAAGTGCGATGCTATTCCTTAGCAGTGGGACCGTGGATGTGACCCCAAGGAGTACAGCTATAGAACAGCAGCAGCAGGAGATAACGGCATACCACATCTCTGTAATCCTGAAAGAAACACACAAAGATGCGCCGGTGTCAGAGCTGGGAATGGGCCAAGTTACCCACACCCTGGTTGAGAACTGCCAGCCAAATGGAGAGATGACTTGTATAGTGCAAATGGAGAACAGCCCGAGGTTGGGCAAGGCACGGCACGAGCTCAGCAGGTGGCTCTCCCTGAGCAGCGCCGGTAGTGCTGGGAGGCATAGAGAGGAGGTAGTTGTGGAGGAGGATGAGGAGGAGCTGGAGGAGGTGGTTGCGGAAAAAATGAAGACAGACGAGTTTTTGAAACCACCTTCCAAGTACGCAGGAAACACCTCACAACAAGACAGAGACGTGATAGAGCTAAGAGCTCAAACAGACACCCAGGAGCAACTCATTGGGAGCCCAACGTCATGCTCTGCCACCATCCAAGCTAAAGGGCCTGTTCTTAGGGATCATGTCACTGCTCCAGGAAAAAGGTCTCTGCCATGGGCCGTACTACGAAGGCCACGTCAGGATGAAGCCCTGCTCGGCAGAAGGACGATGAGCATGTATGACGGCCCAGTCAAGGTCCAGAGAGATTGTCAATCCGAACAAGAACGACAACTGCACAGGCCCAGGAGCGTTTGCATGCTGGCAGGTGCAGTCCCAGTTCTGCCAGAGCCCCAAACCCAGCAGTCCTGCAAAAAGACAGGAACCTTAGAAAATGGCCAGCAGTACAGGAGCAGGAAGGCTGATTTGAGGGCAGTGGATGGCCTCAATCCTGCTGTGGCTCAACGGCCATCGGGCCCTGTGGAGGTGAACTTTAGGGTCCGCCAGAAGAGCTGGAAGCCTAGGCCGGTCAGTATGACAGTACTAGAGCTAAGAAAGAGGGGCTCTGATGACGAGATCGACAGCGAGAGGAGCGGCAGCAACAGAGGCGGCGATGGAGAAGGATTTTTCAAAGGAAATTTACGATGGAGACTGTTTGGCAAAACCCCACAGGAGAAGCATAAGGAGAAGCAGAGTGAAAAAGATGCAAAAATTTCTCCAAAAAACAACAAATCTGATGGTTCAAAAAGTACACTGAGCTCTTTAAGGCGGAGCCTTAGTCTGCGAATCAGGAGGGCTCGGCCTAGGGATTTGGGGTCAGGGGTCGAGTCAAAGGAGTACTCTCAAACTAAAAGTACTGCTGAAGAGACAACAATGTCTTCTGTGCCCTTCTCGTACCTCACAGGAAGAAAGATTCCAACTTCCAGTGAACAGACAGAAGAGGGGGGCATGCAGTACATTCAGTTTCAGAGCAGGGGAAAGGTCCAGGTAATGGAGGTACCCCTCTGTCCATCAAAACTATCTTCCAAACCAGTTCAGGAAGAACCAAGTATATGGCAGCTCATAGCAAACCGCTTCAGGAGGAAAGAGCAGCCATGCAGTGGCAAAAGTGAAATTCAGCAGTCCCACAGCAAAGACAGTGGTCAATATCCCCAGACCCGGAATAATAAGTCACAGCCAGTCACCATAGAGACTCTGGCAGGCATTGACTCCCACAAAGGTCAAGGTAAGACCTGCAGGATTGCTGATTTATTTCTCAGCTCAGTGCTCCATTTTATATAGCCTCTCGTTCACTGCACAGAAAGTTACAGCTCCAGAGAACTAAGGAAGTGCACTTTTTTTTTTTTTTTTTTTTTTTTTTAGGACAAGCAAATGAAAAACATGTGGGGGAATTGTGAGTTTGGATGGCATTCAAAAACGTTCAAAGAGTCCTTTTGGAATTTCTATTTCGGGTGCTTTATTTCTCCAGTGTTTTTCATGTGTGAACCTCCAGTCTGTGTGCACATGCACAGCAATTACTTTGCCTTCTGTAAGGTTTTTGTAGTTCACTCAAAAAGTAGGTAAAATGAAATCACCAGTGACTGAAAAGAACACATTATAACAGTTTGTTTTACAGCGGGGCGGCTGTGGTATAACACAACCCCAGCGCTATCTCTGTGTTGTCCTGACCCAGGCTGCTTGTTGGCTTCTCAGAGACGCAGTTTAAAGAAGCAGCATTAAAGCGGTTAGTGGCTGTAATGGGGATGCGTTTGGCAGTCTAGCGATGCTAATTTAAGAGGGCTTACATGCTGTAATGATGGGGAGAGGAGCAAACGACTTAAGCGCTGTGTTTAAAGGTTAACTTTGACAGTGAAGTGTGTTTGTCCAGTTGCTTGGAAGAGCAGGCAGAGAGGCAAATATTTGCGACTCTCTGAACTAATGGCTGTGATTTGCTACATTTTGTGCGTCAAGCTCCAAGTTCGCACCTTTTCACAGAGACCCAATTAGTTGTCTGTGACAACATAATAACTTCTGCTGATGTCAGGTCACACATATCATGCATTCGTTTGCATGATGCCAACTTTTGAACCAGCAAAGCTTCTATTTTTTTTTATTTCCATGCTAATATGAGGCTTGTGAAGGGGCCTGAGGTCAGACTTGTTAATCTCTTATCTGTTTGTATTCTCCCATGACACGTTACCAAGGATACCTGTTCACTTGTTTTTTCACTTGAGTCAAGTGTTATTTGTCCATTTCTTCCACTGCAGTCAGTCAGTCAGTCAAGCTTTAGGAATGTAGGTGTGCCGATCAGCCCGAGTTAAGCTGGGTGTTCAATGCCCTGGGCGGGACTCTGTGCTTGTTGCTACCTGCCTAACTGTTGGCTGTTAAAGTAAATTAAATCCAGAAAGCCAAAGCCCAGCTCTCCTGTGACTAAAACACATGCACACACTCAGGCTGTGCTCGAGTGTGTGGATGAGGTTTGGGGGGGGGGGGGGGAGGGTCTGAGGTGTCCCCACCCCCACCTGTTGAGTGAACAAAGCTATCCTGTCGTGCTTACCGATCCAGGAGTGACCAGTGAACCGTGTGCTGAAATGGGGTCTCTCGGGGGGTTCTTTGGGTTGGAGAAGCGGTGCAGGTGGTCAGCAATGCATATATATAGCAGAGGATGAAATACCAGGAATGGGATTGCAGATAGAACTCTGTAATAACCTGTAGTCTAGCCTGACAATGTACCTTGCAGACAGAAAAACACTACTGATAACTGTTTATTTGGACTCGCCTTGACTTGCTATTGCCTTTTAGACATTTTGAAGAAATTCCCCCACGCGTGTGAAATCCAGACTCGTTTATCTTAAATCTGACACAATATATTCATGAGGATGGAATTCCCTTTTTTTTCCCCCCTTACGCTTTGTCTGTTTCAGTATCAATTCCTGTGAAGTCCTGTCAATTCACAGGAAGCATTTCCTGTATGTGCTTTACCTTTCAGATAGAATCTACCCTACTATTAATTAGAAAAAAACGCTTTTGTTTATGGTGTTCATACCAGCAGGTGTGGGTGACTCCCAGCAGGTAGCTATGTTCAAAATAAATAGACACTTTCAAGGGAAGTTGTATAAACAGTGACACTGTGATAATGCCCTCTCAGCTGCAGCAGGACACACGGGGAGGCTGCAAGATATTGAAAAACCACTGAACCACAGACAGTCTGGTTAGGAGCGGAGGGAAATCTGTTAATAATGGAATGTAACTTGTATATGAGCAGCTGCCACTGCAAATCTCAGCTCTGGTACATTGTGTTCTTCAAAACTGTGTTTCATTGCAGCAGGATCCTGCTGCTTCACCGAGAGGTCTGTAGACTTTATGCCAAAACGCTGCAGTCTTCTCTAACTTTACATGTAGTTCCATTCATGGTTGACTGATTCCATCTCTTTCTTTTCGTAGCTGCAAAGATAACCCCTGGCACTTTCCCCTCTTAACTTGACAAAATATCAAGTCAGTCAGGCCGGGCATTTTACGGCAAGACTTCTCGGAAACCCAATTTGCAAGTCCCGTGTTAAATGTGAATCTTGTTCGAACCAGGATGTCCAATTTATTTTAAGGGGAAGTGATCAATGCCTTTTTGCAGACAGCACAAGGCTTTGAGAACTTTAAGTAGGGCAGACCATCCGGGCTGCATTAGACTGGCTTTGGGTAAAGATTTTTACCGTGTTCTCTGCTGACTGTGTTTGTCACTTACCTAATTTGATGTAAATTACCGGCTTGTGTTTGGGAGCTCAACAGAAGAGAAGAGCTCTTATGCTTGTTTTCTCTTTAAATGGTTTTTGTTTTGTTTTGTAGAGCTACAGATAAAGCAGGACCATTTTGTCATGACATGCATGATAGAAGTAGCCAGACAGGGAATGTCAGCTGGTGAATCATCAGAGCAGAAATACTAATTGCTGGCTAAATTCTCACTCTGTAATTTATGACGGAAGGAAAGTATGGTCGGAAAGTTGGTCAGAGCAAGAGTGGAAGTTTAGATCTCAAGGTTGTTCCAAAAACCGCTTCAGATTCACTGCACATTGACACGCATGCATGCGTACGCATACGCGCGGGCTTGCTGCTCACATTAGATTTTCTTTTCTCATGGAAGAAGTTGGGGCTTCACTTGTGCTTCGCTACCCTCGGACTGAATGGTCATTTTTATCCGAGTAGACATGAGCAGCGAAGTGAAAAACCTGACAAACATGCTGCAACAGTTTTACCCTCACAGAGACAAAGACACTGGTGTCCTCTGTAGGCATCACAAGTCCTGGGGCTCTCGGTTTTCACGGGCATTCTGGGACACAGCAATGTGGGGATGGTCATATTTAAAGAGTGACGTAACACCGAGCACATGGATTCAATTAGGAATTTTTCTTTTAGTGCGGGACCAGACTGGTTCCACTGTATCTCTTCCAGGATGGCAAATGTCAGTTCAATTCAATTTTATTTACATTGCGCCAAACAGTTGCCACGAGGTGCTTTATTTTGTAAGGTAAATACCTTACAATAATACAGAGAAACCCCAACAGTCAACAACCCCGTGCGAGCAAGCGCTTGGCAACAGTGGGAAGGAAAAACTCCCTTTTAACAGGAAGAAACCGCCGGCAGAACCACGTTCAGGGAGGGGCAGCCATCTGCTGTGAGCTGTTGGGGATAGGGAGGGGAGACGGGTTTTCTCCATGATACTGTTTGTATGGTGTGCTCCTGACACCCCCCCCCCCCTTGTTTTTTTTTGTTTAGCAAGAGCCGCTCATTTTCTGTTTCTTCCTTTTGTTCTGTTTGTTTGTCTCTGAAAGCATAAGTGGTGCTATTTTCTGGTAGTCTGGTAGGTAATGTGCTCCAGGGATGGAGTGATTGTCAGTGGCCAGCAACTCAATTTCTGCGTTGACCCAAAATTTCCCTCTGTAGTTATGTGTCAATTGGGCTTTGTTTAAAACTACCCTTTGTTTAGAATCTGAAAAATCCTGTTGTTGTTTTATTCAGTTATTCCTCTTTTATTTTTTTTTTTGTTCTGCATATTTTTCTAATAACCAATTCTTTATTAAAGGGACAATCTAGAAACCTGCTAATCATATCACTGTACAGAATAAAGCATGCACCCATGATGACCCCCCCCCCCCTCCACATGAGCTGTGATGAGACGGTAGAAAGGAAATAGATCGTATATAAAAATGCTGGACTTGTTGAGTTACAAGGTCATGATACCAAGTTTTGCAAATATATTTTTTTGGCACTCCAGTTCCATCATCTTCAAGAGAAAGGAGACATTTGTGCGGCCCATATAGCCAGTTTAGACAGCTCACAATCTACATAGGTAAATAAAAATACAGGCCAGAGGGAAAAATAAAAAAAAAGATGATTTGGGGTGAGCTGTTACCAAAGCAAGTTCTGAAGACCGGCACCTTAAGATGGGTTCATCTAATTGCTATTTTTGAGTGTTACCTCTGGTTGACCTTTCGGTAACGTGAAACGGGAACTGTAATAAAATGGGGCGGCAGCTTTATCTGCTATCGTCTCCAAGAACTGTGACCTGCATTGAGTTTCCTGCACTTAAAAACTGAGGCAGTTTGGATGTCTTCGCTCATGTTCTGACATGTCAAACCCACACTGAGAGGGCTTAACTGGAGGCGTGCTGTTTAAAGACTCCTCTGCTCCAAACAATGGTTGGTGAAAGGCCCCTGTGTTCGGGATGCGCGCTCCTCTCCCACAACAAGTGAGACATCCAGAGGAGAGTGACGCTCTTTATAAATGGATTGCAGAAAAAAAAGTCAAGATTTTAACTGAGGATTTCTTTTTTATTTTTTACTTTAGAAGGCTAAGGAATTTTTGGCTCATGTCTGCTTGTCTAAAAAAAAAAACAGAAACATGTCCTATAACAACAACAATGGTTTCCTTACTGTTTATGCTTTCTTTTTTTTCATATTGGCATCGCCTACGGCGAAAAGAGACACCACCATGGCTGTAATCAACATTTCTAAACCATTGTTATGGTTTAGAAATGTGGAGGGGGGGTTACCTGGTGAAGGGCGGCATGTACGCTCCTGTGCTAGAGATAGTATCTTCTTGGGGGGTTCAGATGGCAAGAAAACCTTGATCCAAAACAGGAAGGTGGTCTTTGTTCTAATAGATGTTATGACACATAGCTGTGTACTCCGTCTCTGTGGGAAACAGGCGCAGCTTGCGGAGCTGTCATTTGTGTTTTTTAGTTCTGACGGTTCACATTGTCCTTTATAGTGCTCTGCCCTTTTTCAGAGCTCTATTATCTAGTCGGTGTCTCCAAATGTCACTGGAAAACCAAACAAGCTGAATCAAGCCTGATAATAACTGGCTTTTAAAACAGATTAGCAAAATCCCTTCCTAAGGTTGTACCGTACATTGAGACGGCCTGCACAGATTGCATTAACCACAGGTGTGTCGCAATTCCTTCTTCACACTTGTGTTTTGTGAGTAAATAAAAGTAGGATAAACAAAACAGTCATGGAGATGGAAAAAGCTTCCATCCATTCATTTCCTTAACCACTTATGTAATTCAGCATCAGGGGACTTGAGCCTGTGCCAGCTGACATTGATTGAGAAGCAGGGTGGTCTATGACTTCAGCTAATGTCACTGCTAATCTATATATAATTGTTTTAATTAGTCAGGAAAAAGTAAATAATGTCACAATTTTCCGAAGTTGGTTTAATCAAACTGCATTTTCTATTTTTTTTTTCCTGTAGCTGATGATCCTTTGCTCATACCGAGGCTGCTGGGTTGTGGCTGGCTCTGGATAGTTATAGCTTTAGCCACTTTGCCTTAGCTTCTTTAAAATGTCCATGCTCAGCCGGGTGAGGGTGATTTAAGTGCCTCATTAGATTACAAATGCTTTCACGGTGGTTCCTCCGTGGTTTACTTTAGCGAACTTCTTAATGGCCATGGCTGCAAATGATGCAAAATACTAATGACGTACGGCTGTGAGTGTGCGAGCAACTGTTTGCCTGCACTGCTGTTCACATGTTACGCATGCATGAAGTGGACATACATGAGGCTGACAGGGCCAGTCACCGGACACTGAAAATCAGCCGGTTAAGGTCTCTGGCCGGTCGATCAGCGCCTCACAGAAGAACGTGAAATCCAGACAATATTAGCATTTCATGGGGTTATACATATATTGGCCTTTTGGCACCTTCAAAATCTCGTCTTGCAGGTCAGTTATCTAAAAGACGGGTTAATCAACCAAACGTTGCAGCTCTAATATGAAAACAGGAGTCACCGCTGATGAACCAAAGAGTCTCTTTCCCAGAACGTTTCCCACAAATAACAGACAGACTTTTCTTGTCCAAATAGCTGAACAAGAATGACTCCAACTATGCAGCTCTTTCATTAAAGTCGGCTCTACCCATCTACGCTACGTGCAATAAAACTTTGACTTAATGATTCCTGTTAAC
Organism: Cichlasoma orientale; assembly: GCA_034780415.1. Lineage (NCBI taxonomy): Eukaryota > Metazoa > Chordata > Actinopteri > Cichliformes > Cichlidae > Cichlasoma > Cichlasoma orientale. Next base: position 1,618 of record JAVDPK010017669.1, on the reverse strand, counting down.
ATGTGTGCAGGAAATAAAAAGCAAGGGCAAACAGGCCTGAAAATTCCTTTTAAAAAAATGTATTACAGTAATTGACTGCCGTGCACGTCAAAATGTCTGACGTGACTGACGGAGCATTCGTCATAAAACTTATTACAGGCGCTTCAAACTCAACCACTGGGAAATGCTGTCACTGCCATATTATTCATAGCTGGGGTCAAACAGAGAGATAGAAAGCATATTACCTTGTGGTACAGTTTGACTTTATTCATATTTTTATTTGTCTTTTTCTCTTTAGACTCTTTTGTCAACAGCCAGGAATGGACATTGAGTCGATCAGTGCCAGAGCTGAAAGTGGTGAGTAACTTTTTTTTTTTTGTTTCCAGCACTCCCGGTGTTGATTTGCCCTCGGAGGTTTCATCTTACTAACAGATTTAAATGTCAGTGGGAAAGCATGTTCTCTCCATGTAATACTGATTTTGCATTTCACATGAGGGGGAACATTTGAGAAATTGGCTGGACCTCTTCCCTGGCACATAGTGGGTGATTTTTAATGAGATGTGTTGGCATGGCGATACAGGGTGGTTTGCAGCAGGACACGAGATGAGTGACAGTTTTGGGCTAGGCCAGTGACACATCCTGGGTCTGCTCCCACCCGCCAGTGAAGCACACGCACAGCCGCTGCCAAATGCACTACTAACATCCTCACATGATTTAATGCCTTCCCCACATAAAGACTAGCAGCCTTGAAAGGCTCCGCTCTGCCGTTCTCCCAGTGGATATACTATTTTTCCATGTTAGGTGAATTCATTGTTGTGGCACCTTGAAGAAGGGGAAACTTCAATGAAATGGAAAGGAGGGGATTCGCAGTGAGCTCAAAGACAGACTTGCTTTATTGGCTTCAAACACTTTAAAATGCGTCTGTTTCTTTTTATGTTTCTAAGGTGTTAATTGGCAGCTTCCACGCAGGGGTTTGTTAAATGGACCCGGTAAGACTAAATTAAAGTGCTGCAAAAATAGCAATCATTCTTTTCTAAACTTTCACAGAGCTGACTAGATAATGCTGAAAGGAAGTTGGTCGCAAATCTCAAAAGCTTTTTAATTTGATAGCAAAACTTGTTTTTTTCCCCCCTTTTTTTTGATACCACAATAATAGGGGTCAAAACAGTTCCTTTAAATTAATTAAAATGATTAAAACCATGTGAGAAAACCTTCTAATTTATCTGCCACAACAGTGAGCCGTACCCTGGTACTGTTGTTTCCATGATGGTGACTTAACTGTGGTCAAATCCGATTTTACTGCCATCTTTTGATCATCGCAGATCAGAGCCAAACATCTACAAAGAAGGGTGAACGTTCTGCAGTGGAGCAGTGCTGATACGGCATTTCGATTTCACGAATCCTGTATACCAGCGGGCCACAAAGCCCAACAGTTAAACAGCAGGAACTCTGGTTCTGTGGCACATTCAAAGTCGATTTTTGTTGACTCATTGCTTTTACAGCGCCACGGCTTTTGCTAACTTAGAGCTTATTCATAGCTTATTCTGCTGGGGTACCTCATGACAGTGTTGTTTTTGGCAGCCATTTTTGTTTTAGTTTTAGTCTTAGTCTTTTGGACGAAAATGCTTCTTAGTTTTAG
>JAVDPK010017668.1:0-12266 GCA_034780415.1 Cichlasoma orientale | reverse complement strand
GATGGATGGATGGATGGATGGATGGATGGATGGATGGATGGATGGATGGATGGATGGATGGATGGATGATGGATGGACTCACTAAACTTGATGTCTCCACGGTGCTCTGTAGCTTGCTGTGTGGTACAGAACATGCAAGAAGTTAGTAAAATAAATAAATACAAACAATCCTCATTTATTCTGTATTTCAATAGTTTGATGTGAACATGAACTATGAAATAAAAAGTGTGTTTTGCTCACCCACAGAGCTGTTGCTGCAAATCTTGGCTAGAACACAATAGGGCCTTTTAATGTAATTTAGACAAATCAGAATGACAAAGGCTATATGTTCAAATTTTAGGTAAATTTGCTGACAATAATTTTGTCCACTCTTAAAAGACAGATTTAAAATAAAGACGGTGATGTTATAAAACATGAGCAGCACTGATCTTTAGACCTTAGCATTGCGCCCGACCTCTGACCTCCTCATAGAAGACAGCTAGAGTTGAGGAAAAATTCTCTTTTAGTGATAGAGTTATGCAAAATGTGAATAAGGTCAAATGTTGGATGATTAGAGTGGAGGAGGGATCCCAGTGGTGCTAATATCTGAAAGGACAGGAAGGTTGTTGGTGAGTAATCAGTGCTCAGGCCTGTTTTAGACCAAAGTAAAATCTGTCATGACCTCAGAGGATTTGGAGAACGTCAGCCAGCACAGACCTGTCAGCACACATACACACCTGTCTTTCATTAGTCAGCCACAGACTTTAGCTGTGACAGAGTGGTGACCTCATTAGGACTTTACTGAAATATACTATGCTCACATATTTTACCATAAGTGTCCAACTTCAACACAAACAAGGTTGAAGATTCTCTCTGAATCTTCAAATAAGCATGACTAGTATTGTTTAACAGCTGGCTGCATTTTCCCACCTAATGCAATTACAACATATGCATAACAGATGTGTATATATTTTTAATGGTATTACTACATAAAAACTCTTTGTAATACATACACTTTTATGGAAAAAACACCTGGTAGAAAAAATATTGCTTTGGGATGTGATCACACAGCACAATGGAAGCACAGAGCAGCTACAAAAAACCCACAGTTTGCCATAAATTCAGTGTGGAAGATGCTACATGCTCTTTCAGAAAAAAAACAGCTGCACATCTGAAAATCAACAAAAACACTGGCTAACACTCGGCTCCACTGTAATAACCGCTGTATTACCCTTTGTGATAAAAGATTCTGCTACATTTTTTTACTTCTCCTTATGATTATGCCATCCATCCATTCTCTTCCACGTATCCTGTGTGTGTGTGGGGGGGGGGGGGTCTCCCAGCTAACATAGGGCGAGAGGGGCAGGGTGCACCCTGCTCATTGCCACACTCACATTCACAGCTATGGGTAATTTAGAGTGACCAGTGAACCTAACCTCAGTAACTGCATGTCTTTGGACTGTGGGAGGAAACCCACGCAGACACGGGGGGAACATGCAAACCACACAGAGAGGTGGAATAGAACCCAGACCTTCTAGAGGTCATTGTAGCTGTGAGGCAGCAGTGCTAACCACCGTGCTGCCCCTTATGATTATGTTCATATTCGTTTGTCATTTCACCAGCAATGTGTTTTCAGCCTGTTAATCTGTAAAACTGAGGATAGACGTGGTTCAGGATGCAAAATTAAAACTGTGTAATAACACATTTATTACAGTCCTGATAGATGTGAGTACACGCTTTACACAGGCTGACTCAATATACACACTCATACAAATTCAGAATGTAATCTATTGAAATTTGTTCCTGGACATGATTTTTTTTTTCACCTGCTTACATGCAGTTTTTTAAAATTTTATCTTGACTCATATCTATTTACATTTAGTTTGATTTTTTCAGGTTTAACAGAGTCTATATTTGGTGACAGGAGTGATGATGGAGATTTTTCTTTGGTGTTATTTTTACTTCCGTTGCATTTTCATTTGGTTTGGTTTAAGAAGTAAAAATACTTAGGTAATAAAACTATATGCCTGATCATGGTTTGGGTTCAACAGTTGTTTAAAAGCACAGTTTTCTTGGTTGCCTTCGAGGCTCTAAAGTTTTGCAGACCAAAACACATGAAAAGGGAACGGTTGACCTCCATGCTCAGAAACAAATGGATATCATTTCTCTGACCCTTTTCTTCTGTGAGCTGGGCGGCTTCGTAATGGATGAAAAGACATGAGAAAAACTTGCACGTCCAAAACCCTGCAAACCTTTCTTGTAAATACCGAGTGCTCAGATCCATGACAATGTTTGCGCTTTGTGCTCAAATGGTTTCATCACAGGTTAATATGCAGGTTTTCCCAGTGGAGTAAATTCATGACACTGATTTCAATAAAGCGTCTATAAAATGTACACCAATCTCAAATAAGTCAAACTATTAAATAAAGACAGCATTTGATTTACAGACCAAACTCTGAGACCTGTCATTCGGTGTTCAGCACCAGTCTCTCTGTTTTCCCCTGAGGTGTCCCCGTGCTCCTGTGAGGCCACTTCACGGCTGCTGGCCATCTGATACACCTCCGGCTCCAACCTTCCCCAAAACAAACGGCAGCTCTTCCTCGGCATCTTTATCCCTGCGGTGACGGCGTGTGTGCTCCTCCTGGGTGGAATGCCGGGAGGTCGTGACTCTGGATTTTTTGGTGGGACAGCCGGTTGCTACAATGATAGTTTTGATGGACAGTTTTCCCCCTGATCCCTCACAGCTGTCCAGGAAAAGGGGGGAGACTCCGGAGAACCGATCCACGCTTTCTTGCTCATTATCACAAATCTGGTGTTCAGAAAGGGACAGTTGGTGGGTGTGTACGCTCGGGCAGCCACACACACGTCTGAATCACTCGGAGTGAGAGAGCTTTGCACATCTCAGAAAGTGGCTTAAAAATATGCATAACAGCATTTGTGATTTAACAACAAGAAAATCTTTATGAGGTCATTGTTTTTCAAGCTGAAATCCACAACCTACTGTACATTTTTTTCATGAAAGAGTTGTGTCACTTCTCCACGAATTTTAGACTTGATATAAAACATTAACCTTTCAGACTGGACTTTTTCTATAATGAAGTTAATGAAATTTCACACAACATAACTTTGCTATGAGGAATCTATGAATGACATCCACTGTAAAATGATGATGGGGTCACTGATCAGTGATGCCCTCTACACAAATAATACCTACAAAAAAAACACTATTTTCCTCTGCAGTGGCAGACTGACTGACAGACTGACAGACTGACTGACTGACAGACTGACAGACTGACAGACAGACTGACTGACAGTCAGACTGACTGACAGACTGACTGACAGACTGACAGACTGACTGACTGACAGACTGACAGACTGACTGACTGACAGACTGACAGACAGACAGACAGACTGACAGACAGACTGAGAGACTGACTGACAGACAGACTGACAGACAGACTGAGAGACTGACTGACTGACAGACTGACTGACAGACTGAGAGACTGACTGACTGACAGACTGACTGACAGTCAGACTGACTGACAGACTGACAGTTAGACTTACTGACAGACTGACTGACAGACTGACTGACAGACTAACAGACTGACAGACTAACAGACTGACAGACAGACTGACTGACTGACTGAGAGACAGACTGACTGACAGACAGACTGACTGACTGACTGTATTAGAAGAAAAATCGAAGGCCCTGACACAGACACTTGAGTTTGGCCTTCTACTCATTACAAAATGCACTTTATGACTCAAAAGCCACAACTGTGACCATCCAGTTTTTATTTTAATATCATCATCAAACCATATCAGGCCACTCTTGAGTCAGCACACCACATTAGGTGAGGCTGGCCACACAGTCGAGCTGAGGTCCTAAGAGATCAGCTGCTCTGCAAGCCACTTTGCAACCCAAGTCAACCTCAGCTTCTCCTTTCATGCAGCTTCCACCTTAATCAGTTACCACTGTTGTTCTGTGAGTGTGTGTGCGTGAGGTGGGGGCTCTTGGTATGGCACTCCCATATCCAGCTTTAGCTATATGCACATGGAAGGATGGGGAGCAGCCAACAGTGCCTTATGCTTTCCACACAGGGGCAGTCTAGAACCGCAGCGTGTCTCCAGTAATAAATGAGTCTGCTTTCCTCTGACGGTCCTGAATGAAATCGCTGTTGTTTAGCCAAACAACAGAAGAAGGAGCAGGATACGAGGGTACCGTCGTCTTTCTTTTAGCTAGCAAAACAGCAGAACAAAGTGGATGACTCGTTTCTGTCAGATGACTAAAGTTATGGATTTCAGCTTTAACATATGTACACAGATGGCAAGTTAAAGCAGCACGGAGCATCATTGACTCAAAGACAACATCCAACTATGATCACAGCTTCCAAATGAGAAGCTCAACAGCCCTTTGAGGTGTATCCACACACTTCACAGATACCTGGAATGCTTCGAATGTTATAAATAACCACTGTCAGTTTTTGGGGTATGTCCAGTTTGTATGAACCTATCCAAATCTGTACTTGGGCCAGTACTTGACCTGCGTACGCCTCAGTGTTGTTCCCGCTTGGATGTTTCCCTTCACTGCGGGAGGTTTGGGAGGCGGTGGGGCTTTCCTCCTCTCTTTGCTCCTCTCTGTGATGGTGAAGCCTTGCTCGCCCTTGTCGTGCAGGCTGACCCTGGGCAGGAAGTGGGTAGAGACGTGCTGAGATTTGACCCGGGGACTGGAGCCCATTTTAGCTTTCCCCCTCTTATTGAGGGCCACGAACCACTCGCGTCCAGTCCTGTGGTTCCTGTGGATTACTGAGGCATACGTGTTGTAGCTGTTCTCCTGGAAACGTTCCCTGAACTTACAGTCATCTGTGAACCGTTCCTACAAAGGAAAGGAAACGCAGGGTGTTAACAGGTATATTCCTTTTCATTTTCGAAGTTCTTTCCTGTTTTTTGCAGTCATTTTTTGATGAACTAACCATGCTGGATTTGCAAACTGTTACGATGGGGATGGGCACTGTGTGAACTATCACTTAGTTCAAACTGATATTTGTCTCTAAGTCAGGGACAGAAAAACTAACGGCTAATTTTCTTTTACAAGAAAACATCACTCCAGAGCAAGCAGCTGGTGGCTGACCTCTGACACATTTTCCCAACTGTAAAAGTGTGCACGCATCAACACGTAAACACACAACTGCTGTGAGAACTGCCTGAGAATTCTGGGACCAAACCTACCTTCAGGAACTGAACCTGCACCTTTAAGCCTACAAAACAACATGAACATACAGAGCTGGATCATGCGTGTGCTGCAATCATTCCAGCAGATGTCACATCTGAGGAAACGTCAGATGATTCTTGGTGCTAGGTTTAATGAGTTAGTTTAATTAGTTATGTGACCGCTCGGAGCCTCCGTTTCCTGGTCAGAACTCCGTGTACTGAATTCATTCAGGAAGAACTTCAAAATGAAGACACAAGCTGCTGCTTGTCTGACCTTTTTGCAATAGCAGTGAATTCATCAGCAGGGTTTTTGACGTTCACCAAACTGTTTGGAAATGGAGACGAAAGTTTTCATCCCCTCCAGGTTCTCAAACAGAGGATGGTGCACGGGGCAGGTTTACATCGGACTACTCTTGTATGGATAATGCTGATAACATCAGCAAGACTGCAGAGGAAAATCCTTAATCAGTTAATAACAATCAAAATGATCCAAATATGCTCCACTTAACATGACAACCATGATACCAAATGATGCCGCTTGCCCACACACATAGTTCAGCTGTATTAAAATAGTATCACTTGGGTGATAGGTTCAACCAGACTTCCTCTACCAAAACGTCAAAGAGAAATGGAAACATGGAACCAGCATGCAGCATCTGCACACACTTCATGCACAGCCATGCAGATATTCGTTGAATGTTCCCATTTAGTGCCTAAATATATCTCGAGTGGGAAACGTTGACATGTACCCAGGGATGCCTGCTTTCTTGCTGCAGCATGACTTCCTTGTATAACCTCCTGCCATTCTGAAATAAAACAAACTGTTCTGCTTTGCTGAAGAGTGCAGCATAGCAGAAAATGATGCCATTACAGTGTTCGGTAAACATGCCAGTCACAGGAGAGTGCACCGCGGCCGCAGCCCAACAGCGCAAACCTTTAAGTTATTCAAAGTGACCGACTGCTCCTTCGGGCTGATGTTTTTAAAAGATGATTTTTTAAAAGTACAGAACTCCAGAGGTATGGCTGTGGGTGCGCTGAAATGAAATCCTACATTTGAGCAACATAGCATCTCCGGTACCAGTCAGGGAATTAGGAGCATGTATGAATGTCCTCACACACACACACACGCACACACACAAACACACAAACACACACACACATAAGCATGCATACCAGGAAGAAGATTTGGCCCGTGCTGCGTTTCATAGGCTTTAATATCTGCAGCCAGATTCCAGAGATCTTATTGTAAAAATCATAATGCTTGTACAGCTGTTGCACCCGGCTCGCACCCTGCTGGATTGGTTACACTCTTTCAAAGCGTTCGTTCCCATGATCCTCGTTTAAATATTATTTAAATATTTCTTCACAAACATGTCCTCTTTTTGTCTTGCTACTGCAGACAGATAATGTACTTTATATATCCCAGTGTCACAAAACTCTCAGCCCACTCTGACATGCAGAAACCAGATAAGACATTTAAAGCAAACCCGAGCAGGAAACGTTATTCAGTCCATTTTTGAGGAGACATTTGAATAAACACCAAAAGACGACTCAAACCAGTTTCTTTGCATTAAAGCAGTTTGAGACGATCTAAGCTTTGTGCCACGGCCCATTATCCTGCTGGAAGATCAGAAAGATCAGAAGGTGGCACACTGCGGTCATAAAGGGACTGACATGGTCTGCAGCAGTACTCGGCTAGGCTGTGGCCTTTAAACATACTCATTCGGTACTAAGTGTGCCATGAAAACACCACCACAAGCAGCCTCAGCTGCTGATTCAGAGCTGGATGGATCCACACCAGATTCTGACCATCCAAATGTAGCAGCAGCAACGGAGACTCATCAGACCAACAACAAAGTCACTTAAACCACCTTTCTTCTCCCCTCTGATGCTGGTTTATAACTTGATGCATCAAAGGACTGAGGTTATGGAATCATTTTTTTAAAAAGTGACCAGTTGTTACAGAGTAATACATCAGATAACTCAGAGTGCTTTTTTATTGTAACAATAATGCATTTGTTTTTTAAAATCAAGTAATCAGTTATTTAGTTACTTATCGGCGTCTCTGCTCCGTTTGTTGGAAAAAAGAAATCTGGACACATTTGTAACATTTCTGTCGGCACACACTCCTGCGGGTGTGTCAGCCAGGTGAGCTGTTGTGATGGCACAGAGGAACGTGAGTTTGTGCCATGCTGATAATAAGTGACTTCTTTTTGAAGCGCAGACTAAGCACAGCTCCACGGTGCCGGTGGCGAGGCCAGCTGGTGTTACATCGTCACCAACGACGGCCGTCAGTCTGAGGGAAACGAGCGCGTTTGTTTCTGGTTGTGCAGCACGTGAAATACTGCCAGCAGATACACGCTTGTATAACTGTAGGACATGTAGTGGTAAATATGGAGGAGGCTTCACAAACTCTGAATGCAAAGAGGTGTTTCGTTCTAAACAAAAGTATTGTGAGCAGTTAGCTTTGTGAGGAGGTAACAGATTACTTTTTACTGGCAGAGATTTGATGCTAGAAGCTTGGACAGTTTATACTCAGGCATTAAAAGGAAACAGCACATTCACAGAAATCTACATTTATTTCCTCAATGACAGATTAAAGTCATATCTGATATCTCTCTGACGCTCACTTCTGTTATGGATGTGTGTCTTATCTCTAGCCCCTCACTCACTGTTTGCTTAACAAATGCTGGCGACCCCCTCACCTTTCTAAAGATTATGTTTGCGATAGCCTGCTGAGGAGGTCACGCAGACCGGTGTGCATCTGTCTCCTTGCCCATTATTCAGCGAATAAACTGCCACTATGAAAACATCTAAATAGTAAATATGACAGATGACGCAACAAGATAAGGTTCAGCCTGTCACCTGACACCCTGCCGCGAGGCCCGAGCCTTTCTGAGGCCCCCGAGGTTTACATCCACTCCCACATCATCGAGGCAGTTGAATAGCACAGTGCAGCTGTAGCCACAGATTGGAGTTTTAGCTGTACAAACATTTCTCTGAAGGCAGAGCTGCTCTGGAGGCAAAAATAAGCTCCAACTGCAGGAGGGAGCAAGACTATGAGAGAGCAAGGCATCTAACTGGCAAAGCTCTGCTACAAAGAGAGAACTCTGACCAAAATATCAAATATATAAGCTGCAATATGCGTAAGAATATAAGAGTAAAAGCCTGCGAGCAGCCTATAGAGGCAGCAAAGGGTTGAAATCTGGCACCAAAATACTCCATTCACCAAGAAAGGCGAACGTGTTACAGTGAGAGGATCTTCATGTTCTGCTAGTTTGATTTTAAACTGCTGATAAATAGAAAATGTTGGTGTATTTATTGGATTTACAGTGATGGGAAACATATAATGAAGATTTTCTCGTAAAGGCGGCAGAAGTGAAAATGTAACGATTTATCCAAAATGAAAGGGGTTCACTGTGGGAGGAGCATTACATCGCTCAGTCAATGTGTAATTAGATTTGATTAATAATGTAGATCATTTAACCTGATGGTGACAATATAACCAGAAGTCAAAAGGAGTCTGGGTTCTGGGTGTTCTCTGAGGAAGATGAGAAAACATCTCTCATATTCATCCTTCATGACAGAGGCTGGAAGGAAAGGACGCAGCATGACCAAAATTAATGATGAATACAAATCTTGGGACACTCAAAATCATTCCCAGATTTTCTTGTGTCATCGTTGGCCTTTCAGTCTCCACAGGCGGGCTTAGCATTTTAGGACCAATATTTTACAGACATACACTCTGTATAGAAGACGGCTCTGGCTTGGACCTGCATTCCTTCAGCTGGCCAGCAGGCAGCAGCACCTCTGACTCCTGTCATTTGTATAGATGTGTATGGACTCCCTGCTACTTTCTAATCATAATAAATACATGCAGTTTGTTTATGTGACTCGTGGTCCTCATTAGAGTTTAAAAAAAAGAGGCTAAAGCAGTTTTATCGTTAGCCGGCGAGCACGTCTACAATGATTCGCAGTCAGAGAGAATAAAACATGGATGCAGCTTTGGAGTCGGAAAAATGAAGTCAGTGCGGAACTGCCTTAAACCTGCATTCTATCTGAAGGCCAGCAGGTGGCGATAGCCATAATAGTCTATGACAGTGGTTCCCAAAGGGTGGGCGGGGCCCCCTGATGGGCAGCGAAGGTACTGCAGGAGGGCTGCAGTAATAACAGAAATTCAGTTTGAAATTACGAGTATGCATATTTATATAAGTTATTTATATAAAAAGTGATTTTCTGTTTTTTAATTGGGTCACAGCAGTCCTGACTTTGGGAGTGGCTGGTCTATGGGATGCTGGATTCAGACTTGACCTCTGTCAACACTTTCCTGATTCGTTTATGGGCTCATTCACTCTATTTTGTAGCTCTTGGTCTTACTATGTTTCAGAATGGAAGATTATCCATGATATACTTGACTTGTCAATCATGACCTGGAATGCTAAAGTATGGATGTGCAGCTATGTCCGCCCTGGTGTAGTGATGACCTGATGTTCTGTGGCCTGCAGAAAGTTTGTGTGGCTGATGTGAGCTGGTAAAACAAATGGATTTCTCTGCTGGTGGATAGCACACAGTCACATGAGTACAGTTCTAACAAGCTGCGGCTGAGAATTCGCTTTGAGGGAAAACACCACATTGCTCCCTGCTGACACGGTTTCATGAAACAAAGTCGGCCGCTGAGGCCCATAAATCACACTCTCCAGCCCTCTGATTGTTGCTCGCCCAGCTGATTGTTTACTCAGCATATTGATTTTCAGTTTGCGGCTCACTCCTCTGTATATTCTCAGACGTCCCAGACCGGATTTAATCTGCTCTTCACATTAGCACATGCTAATAGGGAGCTGCTTCTATATCTGCGCCTGCCAAGGCTCCCGCGGATGGCTCGTCAGTGCGGCTGGTTGTTGGCTGTCCGGCCTGCTGAAGGCGGCGAGGCCAAGCTGCTGTGGGTAGATTTGGGCTTGCAGTGTGTTTGGGGGGATTTGGAAACCTTCAAAACTGTGCCTACAGATTACAGCAGTGTGCAGTGACATGCTGATGTCAGATTTGGGGATTTTTGCCATGCGGCACAGATGTAAAGCTGCACAAGCTAATAAATAAAACAAATAGCTGCAATATTCTAATGGATAAATACACCATGGGCCCACAGATGTGTGCTTCCAGCAGAGAGGGGCATCATTTCAGCACAAAAGCAGCCAAATTCAATTCTGGAGCTGAGCTTACATGTTTGCAGAAAGTCTCAGAACACAACGAATGGTCAAAAGTTTTCAGGTCGTTGCAGCTACCTTCATTAAATTTGCCGCTTTTATCCAGCTTTAAACCTCTCAGCCACCGGTGTACCACACTGCCAGCTACCGAGTGACTAACAGCTGAACATAATGGAGTCGTTGGTCTTAGCTCCAGTTAGTTGTTCGAAAGCTAAAGCTGTAGTTAGCTAGGGCATAACGAAGGACTCGAGCCTTTCTGAGTAATCTGTCACACAGTCTGTCAGGATTTCCAGGCTTGGCACAGAGAGCCTGGATATCTGACTTACCACTGTCAATGCTTTTTGCACTCATTAGCAGACTGGACATCAGGGTTTCCCACTTCCTCCAGCTGACAGTGCTCACGTCTTACCGTCTGTATCCACATCTTAACCTCAGCTTTTTATTGAGGCAGCTCTGACCTCTGAACTCTGCTGGTTATGGAAGCTCATTTATGCCCATTTAAAAACAAAGGCAGAAGTTGAAATTTAGAGTTTATTAGCTTGAAATTTAAAGATGCTATCCTAAAATTTGGACCTTTTTTTGTAGCAGAAACTGGAGGCAGGAAAGGGAGATCTTTTTATATTTATTTAATTTTTATGTAATTAGCTGTTATTTCATCTGTCATCACCACAAGTTACCAGATTTCACTGAGTCCGCGCTCACCATATCACCGCTCCTCTTCTGCGTATGCCCCCTTAGTATTTGTGGAGTATATATTGCAGCTCCAGGACTGCACTTGGATAATAATAATAATAATGTCTGATATGGAAACAGGCAGCTATCAATGACAATATCAGGATACAATATGTCAGCATGAGTCTGAACCTTTGAATAAATCTGAGGCATTAACTGGAATGTGACAGTGTAAACATTAGCCAGAGGCCACGACCTTTATGAAGCCAAACTGCACATAGCTAATTAATCATATTAAGAGCCACTTAATTGGGCAACAACATACCAGTCAACACTCGTTTTGTGCCGCTGCGCGCTCAGCAGTCTGCATGTGCTGAGTGAATTCAATAGCGTTGGGTTTGAGAGGGTACTCACGGTTGCGTGGAGCCGTCCTCTTTTATTCATGGCCAGGAATCTGTTACTGTAGACCCCTTTGATACCGATGACCCCCTGAGAAACCGCAAAGAGCTCCAGGACACCTGAGAGGACAAACAACACGATCTGATGATTGACTGGTGACAGAATGTATTTTTACTCCTCTTGTGATTTTCTGTCTCTTGCTGCTCGTCCTCACTCCGAATAACAGGCTCGACGTGATCTGCTCCGCTGTCACGTCAGCCCTGTTATCCTGCTCAGCTGCACCTTTGGGACTCATCTTGATCTCTTAGTGTGCTTCTTTAGATCACGAGGGTTCAGACGGGGAGAAAAAAGGAAACACGGAGCGCTTCTTCTCACTTTAATTTCCCTTTGTCCAAATCTCTATGATGAAAGATTTTATGGGCTGTTTCGGAGGAATCACAAAGCAATCGTTGTTAGGAGTAAGAAGCAGACTTGATTGATGAACACCTTCTGAGGTCACAGGTTACACCATCACGTGAATCCCCTCCTTCAGTGCTGCTGGCATGTTTAATGGCTATGATAGTGGACGAGGTTCTCTGGGCCGAAACGCCCACATTTGCTTTACAACCATGTTATTATTAATGAGAAACAATAAGTGAACGTGTCACCATGGAGATGTGCAAAGCATTACGTAATGAACTCGTCTAACTGCAGAATTTTCTTAATTTTACAGAAGTTCCTGTAAGTCAAATTAAGTGTGTGTGTGTGTGTGTGTGTGTGTGTGTGTGTGTGTGTGTGTGTGTGTGTGTGTGTGTGTGTGTGTGT
>JAVDPK010017667.1:0-12267 GCA_034780415.1 Cichlasoma orientale | reverse complement strand
GGGAGACGGCCATTAAGATGAACCAGAGAAGCACTAATGTATGCTGTTTTCAGAGCATTTCCAACAAATGGAAACATGGGTGAATAAAACTCAACGCAGCCACTCATGACATTGCAATACAAACACAACAATTTCTGTAAAGTCACTTCAAATTAAAAGTAAAAACATGGCATTAGATAGAAAACTTTCACTTCAAACCATTTTCCTGGAATTGTTCTTATCCCGTCTGTACTCTTTATTTGTTCCGCTTAACCATGACTCAAGCTTCTGTGTTCAGTAATATTGTGGTGATCATAAAAAGAGAAAATCCAAGTGGGGAAATACTCTGGAATCTGAAGCTTTTTCCACTTATAGACTGACTCCATCTTTTATGCATGCCCTTAGTCCTTAACTGTACTGGGTAAGGGAAACAGCATCATTACCTGTTCCTCCTAAATCTGAGGTTTGACTGACAGGCAGACTCTAATCTCAATTACCCTGAAATAGACCTTTCGAGGGAGTGGCAGAAGGTTTCCAGTGTGGAAGAATCAGAATCCCATCTTTGGAATTTTGCAGATGATGTGGACTTTGTGGCTTCACTGAGCAGTGACCTCCAGCTTGAGCTGGGGAGGTTTGCAGCCAAGTGCAAATCAGCAGAGATGAGAATTAGCACCTCCAAGTCTGAGACCATGGTTCTGAGCCAGAAAAGAGTTGTGTGCCTACTCTAGGTTGGGAAGGAGTTGCTGCCAGAAGTAGAGGAGTTTAAGTATCTACTTTTCTATTGCTGACACTGCCCATGAGCTGTGAGTGACCAAAAGAATAAGACTGTGGATACGAAAAGCAGAAATGAGCTTCCTCTGAGGGTGTCCGGGCTTTCCCAGTGATCAGGTGAGGAACTGAGTCATTTAAGAGGTGCTCAGACTAAAGCCAGTACGTCTCAAACGAAGCCAGTTAAGGTGGTTTGGGCATCTAGGATGCCTCCTGAATGCCTCATAGATGAGGTATTTCAGTTATGTCCTAAGAGGAGGAGACCCTAGGACAGACCCAAATCACAATGGAGAGATTATGTCTCTTGGTTAGCTTGGGAATGCCTTGGTATCTCCCCAGAGGAGCTGGAAGATGTGGCATTAAGGACGAAGGTCTGCTTAAACCGCTTCCCCCCATGACCCAGACTAGGATAAATGGCCGAAAATGGATGGATGTGTAGGTTTATGTTAAAAGTATGCCTGATAATCCCACATCTAAAGCTGTATGCTTGCATCTGTCTGGGTGCAAATAGCATTAGTGTACTTACAAGATATCTGCAGATGGAAGTATTTTGCTCTTATGGAAGTTGTTTTTTGTTTTTTTTGCTGAATTGTGCTAAGTTACATAAACCATTCCCCAAGTCCAGACTCGAAAATCCAGACCGTAGAGGTTGGGCTGTGTCTGTGAAACACATTCCAAAAGCAGTTTGATTCAATAAAAAGTGATGATATCCCACCAATAAATTGTTTCAGAAAAGCAGCTGGGCAGATGCCTCTTTTTCACTTGGCAAATTGCAATTTATGGAGAACAGCAAGCCAGAGCATATATAAACCTTCGCCAGTGAAGTGAAACAGCGTCCTAATGCAAAAGGAAAAATACAGGATACAGTGCGGGTTCAATACAGGCTGCATCCATCAAACACAGTGCTTTCACATTCCAACTCATTCGTGAAAATAATTCCAGGGTTTATGGCTCATGACATTGGCCCCCGGGGAAACAGACTCAGGTCAGATTTCTAAAAGAGGAATCTGCCGGTCATATTCTTTGCTATCAGACTCACCACTGCACATAACGTTTATATATCCGAGGCACTTAAATGACAGTGTGCCAGCTATAGGTTTAACCAACAGCAACAAACGCTGGATGTAAAAGTTGCCAAAGTTCAGTGTTTAACTGCGTGTTTTAAATCACTTCGGTCTGGTGGACCGAGCGCAATAATTTGACCATTATAAGTGGGTCTTTCAACATATTTTTCTAAATGGGTCACTGGCCTCATAATGAAAATATCACAAATTTTCTGGCTGGATTTTATATTGACACTCAGGGGACACAGGAAAGAAATAAAAGAGCAATGTAAGCAAGTCAATGAAACTGGGTCATGCAATTTCAAGGAAAAACAAAAACAGACTGTAGTGACAAACAACACTACTGATGCTGCTATACTGTAAACATTTTAGGGCTAAATGCACTATATACAGTATTGCAATTTCTACCTACTTGCATGCCATCATCCAGAGAAAAGCTCCACTGCCACTAATAATATAACCTGTGTCTTTGGCACACTAATGTCCTGTTATTACAATAATAATCAATGCAACAATAACCAGTAATAAGAATACTTACTTTACTTCCCATTTATTGATATCGATTCAGAATTAAAAACTATAGGATGTGATTTTGTTTTTAAAAGTCAAATTCTGATTTTACTACAAAGTGTAATCCAGCCTATAGCCCAGCAGATTGCGTGCTCAGTGTTATTTCCAACTGATCCATCAATAGTAATCTAACAACGAGAAGTGGGTCAGGCCAGTGGAGCAAATGCCAGCACAGCGCAGGAGGGTTAATAAGGACCCACGTAGGGATCCCTGGTTTGAATTACTGAGCAAGGTGGCCAGGAAAAATCTGCCGTCTAGACGAGCTGCTGCACATTACAGTGACAAGCATGCCTTCAACGAGCCGACCTTGCTCACTAAAGTCACCGCTGTGGCGAAGTCATCTGTTTATTTTCCCTATCAAATCTTAAAGACGTTTTGATTTTCAGGTGCAGAGAAAAGCCCTGCCACTTACAAATGGGGACGTCTCTGCAGGACCGGCGTCCAAATCGTCACCTGATATGCTTCCCTGCACTTAGCAACACACAATGAAAGCAGAAAAATACAATTCAGTAACGAGTGCTGGAATATTTTTGTCCCCCCAGAGAGGCTTACACATAGATCAGACATAATCAACCACAATCTGTGCTAGTGGACTTTTACTGCGTGCTCTCTCCACAGTCGACTTCATCATTATCAGAGGCCAGGCAAGAAAAGACTTAACTTGTGGCCCCTGTGTCTTCTTGTGGTAAGGCTGTCTGAATGTGAATCCATTCAGACTGCTCGGGTGACGCCAGGAACATTTTGTCCCCGGAGGACAAAATATTCATTTGTCAGTTGGCGCTGGGATGCACAGAGCTGATGAAAAGCACTGTTTACCTATTGTGCATAGCAAGCTATGGTGACTGAGAGGACTCAACTGCTCAAGCCCCTCTCTGAAACACATGGCACTGGACGGACGCCACGAAAAGGGCCGAGAAACTCTCTTTTGTTCCCTCGTGGCGGATTAACTGAATATTTTTTACTTTCTCCGGGCAGCGCATTATGCAATATTCTCACAGGATGCTTTTTTAAAAAAAGTGCATGATGAGCAGCAATAAACTGCATGAACTTTTAACAGTTTACAAAGTGCCATTCATGGCATGTGCAGCCCGAACATGCGTGCAATGCCAAGATGTTTTCATCTGTTTATCTATGAATGCTTGGAAATGTGTGCAAAGCTGTTTCCTGTCTTGGATGAAAAGAATGTGAGGCTGGACCTGAGGCATGGCTTGTAAGTGGAAGCATGAGGAGCTTCCTGTCCCACAACAGCGGGAGGGAAGAGGAGGGAAGAGGCTCCGGCTGAGAGCAGGCACAGCCTTTTGTCGCAGCTGTATAGTTACGCCCATCATGAACCATTTCAGCTTTCTTCCGACTAAATAAATAAATAAATAAACAAAACAAATCACTGACAAGTGTGGCCGCAGGGGGTAAAAAGAGACCGGAAACAGAACATGCAGGACAGTCGAGATGCAACACCACCCAACTTGAACCCAAAAAAAAAAAAAATCCAAAACATAGAAGCAAACACTGGCTACCAATAGCAACCCTGACCTGGCTTGAGTAAGCAAACAAATTGACAAAGGAGGAGCTAGGTTTGGTCTTATATGGCTAAATGTGAGCAGTATTAAAGTGTGCCCCATTAGCTGGGAGCGTTGCTAGCCCCCAGACATGACAAGAAGATCACGATCAACAGGACAGGATGTGACAGATTTTGAATCCACAAGAAGTTTCAGCTGATCCAAGTCAAATATCCCAACTCCTCGTGTGTGAACATCCACTGTGACTTAACATTAGGCGTGTGCTTTCTGTGTAAACACCCGCCCGCCGGATCGCACTGAGCGTGTGGCCGGTTAGGAGGAGAAAAATAGAGAGGAGGGGGGAAAAAAGTGTTTCCCAGTCTCGCCTAATAGCCTTGTGGCTAAGCTAGCGCAGAAGCTATCTAGCATCAACATCATCGCACACACTGACGGCCTGGACGTAAACCTCAGCTCCGCGGCTCGATACGAGAGCCGCTTCGCCGCCAAACTTACCGGATTTCTCCTGATCGTATCCCACGACAATAAAATAGTCAGCCAATCTAGCCATGTCTGCTGCTTTTCCCGAAATATGCCAACACAATTCAGCATTTTTCCTTCTTCCAAGGCACAGCCATGTTTGACAGAAGGAGTGTCACTGCGCTTGCGTGCAGGAGCGGGATACATCCATGGGCGTGGGGCCTGTCGAGTTTACAAATACAGCACTGTGTCCCAACAGAGCCTCTTTCTGACCCTAAAACACAGGATCTTTTTATATCGCGGACAGACAAACCTACAGCCAGCAGACCAGAAGAATACTATATTTTACTGTAACTGTGTGAAATACAGTAAATTTATTTTTACTTATACAACCCCAAATCACAGCATGAGTCATCTCAAGCATTTGTAAGTAATATGCAATATAATAGAAAGAAAACAAACAATTATAATAGTGATTTTTGTCTGGATCATTCTTGGTTTTGCTAGAGACTCTGTAAGGAGCTGCTCCAAAATGCTAAGATGACTAAAACATACTTGTGGCAATGGTAGGTGACTATAAGAAACTTTCACCGAGTAATGTAAAATATTTGCATCAGTTTTGTATCAGTAGAGGTTTCCATATGGTTATATCACAACATGTTGTTTCATATGCAAGCTATGCTCTCTTTTTTCTTAAGTATGATCACTGTGATGTATCATTAGGGTTTTGGTGGTTATATCTCCTAACCAGTGGGCTGTGCACAAGTCCTCAACTACAAACTGCACATCAGCCTCTAGTCAAGTCTGTCTGAAGCTGTGTGAATCTAAAATCTCTGGCTCTCTTGGCATGTCTTTTGTCTGTCTCCCTCCCCTCACCCTCAACCAGTCATGGGAGATGGCTGCCCCTCCCTGAGCCTGCCAGAGGTTTCTTCCTGTTAAAAGGGAGTTTTTCCTCCCCACTGTCGCCAAGTGCTTGCTCACAGGGGGTCGTTTTGACTGTTGGGTTTTCTCTGTAGTCTTTACAACATAAAGCGCCTTGAGGTGACTGCTTGTTGTGATTTGGTGCTATGTAAATAAAACTGAATTGATGCTCTGATTCATTTTTACTTTTTATGTTACAAAGCTACTCAAACTGCAAAAAATAAAATCACCATATAGGAACTATTCAATAGACTCACAAATTTATTCGTTTTTTTTTTTTGTTTTTTGTTCTTGTTTTTGTTTAATAAGCTGGATGCGATTGTGATCCGACAGGGGAAAGTGTTGCGGTTTGTGCAAAATATTTGATATTCATGAAAAAAAAAAAGGAAAAGCCGTGTAGCACGTGGCAATGTGTAATATGTGTGTGAGAGAGACACAACTCCGCCACCACCAGCTGTCAACAATAGCAGGAATACAGCAAACAATTTCCTCTTGCTCTCTCTTTTTTTTTCCCGTTACTCTTCATCTGCCTTTTTGTTCGCTAGAAAAATTACAGCGGTAGTCAAAGAATCGAACCGATGGCAAAACAGACCCCTTTTTTCATACAGTGTTTATCACAAGGGACCCCCCACACTACACAATTTTCTAGGTTAAAAAATTATGACTCATCTTTGACTTTTGTACCTTTGGGGGGATGACACCCCCCCACCCACCCCCCAAACATGACAACTATTGCTCAGCTTTCCTGCCATACAGACCTACTCACAAAAACTGTCGGTCATCCAACCAGGGCAACATCACAAAGAACTTTCAAAAGATTGCTATATAAGGACCCGAGAAGCACCAAAAGAGTTTTCTTGTCATGATTGCACCATCTCTTGTTGTAAACTCTGCAAAAGGGGATTATTTGTCCGCTGGAGGCAATTATCATTACAAAGTGCTTGCAAAACATTTGCTGGTTTACAGCACATGTGTTTGTCATTTATGTATTTTTTGAGTTTGAAGTATGACACCAAAGAATGAGGTCGTCTGAGATATAAATAAACAAAGAAAGTTTGTAATTATAATGAGATATGTATTATAGGATGCTGAGACGCTGCAGGGGAATTTCAAGCGTTACGCTGCGTTGTCTTTAATCCACTTAAGCATTTCTTCCGCTTAATTGAAAGTGAAACAAAACTCAAAAGTGAAAGAAATACTTGGAACTGTTCTGTGGGCTAATTTACACCATACCCAACGCCTCTGGAAATTTCTTCACTGGAATTTCTTTTCTGAAACAAAGAAAGAAAATGTTTTATCCCTGGTATTTACAGCATTTCATACACAGAGAGCAAAGGTGTATGATATCAGTCTTCTTGCTGTGTTTCTTGGGTGTGTATTACCTCTATATAACAGTATGCGCATCCCAAATACAGACATACATTAGCTGTGGGTCAGTGAGATGAGATAAACAAAATTTCAGCCTCCCCAGCTGGGGTTTTTTTTTTTTTTTTGGTAAATTTTTCTGATCTTTTTTTCTCCCTAAGGGGCTCATAATAATCATCTGTCTCAAGAATCCCACTCACAGTTTTGTTTTTCCAAGCTGTGATTTGAAACATCTTCCCGTCTGTTCATGTAAAAGGTGCCACATGCAAGTTTTGAGTCATAATGTAAAAAAAAATGTGAGGTGGGGTGGGGTTGATGTCCTGTGAGACATACAGGCAGCACTGATGGCTCTGCCAGTATCACCCAAAAGCTTCTTCTCTGTGCATTCCTACGGTGAAGGGTAGGGTGAAATTGCTTATACACTATAACAGAAACAAATCAGCAGGATTATTTTAAGAATGCCCAAATCAATATTATTCATACGTGACAGTTCATTTTCTGACTTTATTTTTAGGTGATTGTAAAATTCCAGTTCACACTAATCCAAATATCAAAATAAATTCACGGGAAGCTCATAGTCAAACATTTTGCCTTGTACAAACAAACACATAGAGCATATTCTGTTTACAGTCAGGAATGCTTATAATATTTAATAAATTACTCAATTCATTGTCTTTTCCAACGTCTCAAATTCATCATCATCATCATCAGTATGTTTTCAAGCTGACATCGAACTTCGCTGCATCAGGGAGTGCCCTGAAAAGCAGACCGAGGAAGCATTCCTTAAATTTCACTATAAACAATTAACCCCTTGGACTGAAAGGAGCATTAACAAAAACTATACCCATCTGACCTTAAACTTCAAATATTACAACTAAAGTTCATATATTACATCCACGAAGGAAAAGGCTGAAACCTTTTCTTTCTGTGATTAACACCCACTATACCAAACAGCCAGCTGGCATGAACATGTTGTACTCTTACTGGGACCGTGACTTCACTATTTGACTTATATAAATGATGATCACCCATTTGCTGCCATTCCATGCACAAACAAATTCAAAACATTTTGTAATAATTTTAAGACTCATGCTGAGGTGTACAAAAAGACAATGAAATAAAAGGTTAGTGCTGTGACTCACTGAAAGCATGAAAGAAACATACAATGACAGCTTGGAACTCCAGAAATTCCTTTAATTCCTTATGACTTATGATTCGCATTCCTAAAGTTTTAATTGCCGTAGTACATAAGCAACAGCGCAGCAGTAATGTACTGGATTGGGTGGAGGTGGTGGGGGGTGGAGGTGGGGGGGATATGTGTCAGTCAATTAGCCCCTCCCACCACCTCCTGTATAAAGGCTCCCTGTCTGGTGTGTAGGAACTATTAGCAGAGTGACACAGCTGCCTTACAGAACTAGTAGCAATCTCAAGAAACCTGTGGAGTACTCTTTCCCAGCTGATTCTGGAGGAAGAAGAGCTTTCTCATCCAGCTAAACATCAGAGAATATCAGGTATGTGCACTTTCCTTTAAAATAGGCATTGCTGTGATTTGCTGTGCCACCAGCTGATGCCTTTATCCTTGCTTTTTTGAGGTCAGGGCACAAGTGTAGAGACAAGAACAGGTTATCTGTGTGGTTATATAAGCAGTTCAGCTCTTAATGTGTGAGGCTGTTAAGGAGTTGCCTTCAAGGTGCAAAGCCTCCAACAGAGGCACTATGTCATGTGTTGTTTATTGGTTGCACATAATTTTTGCGGTTTTGTTCTATTTAATCAGGTGACTGAGTTCAATTACATTTGTTTGTGAACTATTTTGGCGCCCTTATTGGTAGTCTGTGTCCTTCATAGAACTGGCCAGGGGCCCAAAGCATGGTTGTAGGTTTACTTAGCCCAGCAAAATCTGACCTTAGCTTAACTTTCTAAATAAATGAATGATATGTGCAAATAACTCGGCTTTTGGACTCTTGTGTAAGCAAGCACAATTATAGCAGTATGACAGAGTCTTGCATGGATAGAGGGACAGCAGGACAATTGTACAGTTAAATATTATCTTTTTTTTATCACAAATAACTAACTATCAAATGTTTTCTCTTCTCCAAACAGGAGGCAACATGAAATTGATCTTCCAGTCCTTCTTCTGCTGCTGTTTGCTGGCAACAGTAGCACACTGTGTGGAACTTGAAGTCAATTATGAGTTGAAAAAGAAGTGAGTAAACTGAGGAGTGATTCATTTATTAGTCAAATAATGTTTTCATCTGATTCAAGGTGTGACTGAATTATCTTTCTTGGACTAATGGAATTATTTTTCTTCCTCTTCAGGCTAAACCTATGGCTAGGGAGCAGACTGAGGCGAAATCTTGACAGCATATCAGTGGAGAAGACAGCAGAGTCTGAGCACCTTGTCAGACCAGAAGATATCAGGGATACTTTGCTGCCACATTCCAGGTAAGATCATGCAATTCTGAAAATCAATCTCTACTTGGTATCCTTTTATTATCATTTAAATGTATTATGCATGTATCAGAAATATATAAATATATAAAAATATATATATACATTTGACAACTCAGGATTGAACAGTATAGACTCATGTCCTCTCCCTTTGTCCTCCAGCACTGACATCCACGTCCGAACCAAGAGGTCTAATTCAGGCTGTTCCCTGGGCACCTGCGCAGTCCACGACCTGGCACATCGTCTGCACCAGATCAGTAACAAACCGGGCGTGAATGTCCCTCCCCACAAGATGAGCCCGCACGGATACGGCCGGAGACGTCGATCTCTCCCAGCGCACAGAGTCACACTGAGGCTAGAGAAGGGCAGGATGAGGCCCGTGTGGAGCACGACTGACTCACAAGTTCACAAGCTCGAGGCTCTCCTCAGACAGACATGAGAGCCACTTTGCAAGAGGAGTTGGGAACAAAAGCAAGGGAGAAGCTAAGCGTTAGTGTCTGCTCTGTTCTCAAATTCTTCAAGTGCCTCGGACTCCAGCCAAGTATTCTACAGCACATTTGTTCCAGGCATGAGGATTGAGTCAGTGAATCAGAGCAAAACTGGCTGAAGCTGAGTTTTGTCCAAAAGCTGAGCCTTGCAGTGAGCTCAGCGATGTACAACTTGCAAAGAAAAAAGAAAAAAAAAACTGCAGCTGCTTATAGACACTGGATGGCACAGCGTGGAGCAAACTACAGGTGCTGCTCTCTGCACAGCAGAGGAAAAGGAAGAGTGCTAATACCTGGCAAAGTGGACTCATCCTCTGGCTTAAAGAGGGAAAACTCTTCTAACATTTTGGGACTTAACACACTTATTCCTCAAGGCCAGGACTTTGATAAGTGCTATCCTTTAAGGATTTGTGCCATCATGTTCCATGAAACTGTCAGTACTTGTCTGCACTTTTCCATTTGGACTTAAAGTCAAATGAATCATCAGGAAAAGACATCTTCAACACAATGCCAAACGGGAAGATAGGCTCCAGAGCTCTAAAGTTATCAGTTTATATCAAGTTTTGGACACTGTATAAGGGAAAAATGCCTTAGATTATATGTGAGATATGTGCCAGTCCATAATGGATTGAACTATACTTGAAAATGTTATTGTTTGTACAAAAACAAGTGCAATCTATATTGTTTTTATTGCAGGTATGTGTATATATGAATTCCTTTATTTAAATATTACATAGAGTTACAGTAAAGTGCTTATACAGATAGAACTATTTTTGTACAGGAAGAAATATATATATGGGCATTGTAGCTATTTGTCATTACTCTTCCAAACTGTGGTAATAGGATATCTGTTTTATAGGTATATTATATATTTGTAAATGTGTTCTATTTTATTTGTGTCAAAGCAATAATATTGTCATTCAATAAACATTTTGCATACAAAATCTAAACCTTGCTCAGATCTCCTTTGTTTTTACTTTTGGCTCTACTGTCTGGGGGGCACACTGTTACATCAAAACAAAGAGCACCTGGACTCTGTTAAGCATTTAAAGGTTCTCATTAGAGCCCCCTTCCTTCTCTCACTACATCCCCCCCTACTTATGATCCCACTCAAAAAAAGGGCAGACAGGTTGCCAGGCACATTCCTGCTAGGTTCAGCTCATATTTGCTGGCTCACCCCACACCACAGAGCAGCCCTGAAGACATTGGAGGAGGCTGAGGCTGAGGCTTTGGCTACATCTGTGTTCAATGGAAGATGGTTGGGACACAAGTCGGCTGATGCGGGGGGTTCCGGTCTAACATTCTTTCCATATTATCCCAAAAACTACTTAAAGTGCCAATCAAAACCTTCCCATTCCATAACCCCACAGAGGATCATATTTTCACACCTTGTACACCACTTAATGTATACAGAAGTATTTACAATGTAATATGCACTTTTTTTTTTAACACATTTAAATCACAGTGGGAACAAAAGATGGGACTGTGACTGGGCTAAATATGTCTCACTATAGGGTAATATAAAACTCATACCATTGTCATCAACTCAAAGATCATTAGTACTCTTTAGCTATAATTAGAAACGAGATGGTTTCTGCTTTTAATTTAGTGGAAATGCCTATGACAGCTGTTCAAAGTGCAGGTAGAAACAAAGTGAGGGTCGGAGCTGTATTATGTGTCCTCTATTGCCATCTAGAGCGAATCGATGGCTATAACTGCAATATTACGGTTTAATTTAATAGTTTCAATTGGTATGATTTATTCACTCAGGTTATTCTGCTGAATTCATTTGTTTTCAATAAAAATCAGCAGCAGTGTTGGATGAGGACCTTCCTTGTACTGTATTACATTATTGGATTATAAATTTAAATTCTGCCTATACCTATCATGTACATTTACATTTTCTTTTTTCTTTTTTCTTTTTTTACAGTTTGTGTCATTTTAAAAGCTGTTGTTTGCATTTGACTGATTTAGATTTGATTTCTATTTCTGTAGTACATCCAGTGATAAATTTAACCTGCAAAATATCCAATCGCTAAAGACAAAACCTGCGCCACAAGAAACAGAATAGCAAGAGACCAACACATAGTGTAATAAAACTGAAGCAAAACAAATGTGCCATCTAGTGGCAAATTAAATTAAATTAAATGTATTTTATTTCTTTACTTTTTGACTGGGAATTAAGTTCCAAGACAAAACCAAAAACAAAAAAACCTGCAGGAAGTAAAAATGTGCAGTGTTTCTCATCACTGCAAAATCACTCTAACAATAGAATGAATGCATCTACACAGTGTACTTTCTAACTGTGTAAAGGTGTCACTCTTTCAGTAAGCCAATCAGCCGGTGACGCCAGAGGCAAAAAGTCACTGGCGTCATCAGTCTGACAGTGGCATGGTGATAGCAACAACAAACTGAGGAGTGTCGCTCAGCAGGTAAAAAAGCAAACAAACAAAACGTACACATATGGTGTTACTATTAAAATTGAAAGAGCTATCATGAAGATTATTTTAGGATCTGCTTGATGTCATCTAAGATTCATTCACCATTTATACTTTAATGCCAAAATGCAAATGAGTTCAAAAGGATCATCTGGAAAATACTGTCGAAAACTATGGTAGCAATGAGATCACATACATTCTTTGAGAGGAGAGGAGAGGAGAGGAGAGGAGAGGAGAGGAGAGGAGAGGAGAGGAG
>JAVDPK010017666.1:0-12269 GCA_034780415.1 Cichlasoma orientale | reverse complement strand
CATCCAGGCACCTGCACAGACAGATTAGCATACCACAAGACACACACCTGCACACTCACCCCTTGCAGACGTAACAGAAGTGATTGGAACACCTGAATTCAATGATTTGGATGGGTGAGCGAATAGTTTTGGCAATATAGTGTATCTATTCTGGATATTTAAGATCTTCCCGTAGAAATAGGGATTGTCCATTTTTAAATTACAGATGTACTCATTTTGAACAAGTGTTCATAAGGCCCAGTTCAGTTAGTGTACAATTGTTTTGTCAACTGCTGCTTCCAATGTGAATTTTTAAGCCAATATGGCGACCCATTCTTCAAGTCCTCAGAAAAATGAAAGTTTTAATATCTACCATAGACTTAAAATAGGTTACCATTCCTGGACTCTGCTGCAATCATTAATTAGGATGGAACAACACTGAAATTTACCAGAAACCCACCTACAGACCAGTGCCTACTCTTTGACTCCCACCATGCACTGGAATACAAGCTTGGGGCTATCAGACTCAGCAACAGCTTAGAACACCAGCTTTCAATATTGTAATGACCAATGCATGTTTCACACCTTGGCTCATGTGACCGTTCAAGACCACCTCCTAAATACCTGAAACTGTGGCTCACAAAATCAGGATATCTGAGTCCATAATTTACAAACTGAACATCATATTGAATTAAATTTTTGAATCTTAAAACTCACAAGGAACATAACTGTATTTTCTGAGGTCATACTGTACATCAAGTGAGCAGGAGGGTTATTTTCTTATAGCCCTATATAATATCTGATCTCTATACTATCTGATACTATCTTTGAAACCAGAAGAATCCCCCCAGGCCAGCCAGCAAAAGGTTAAAGATCAGTTGCAGGACCTGAAAGCTATGTTCACTTTTTATTCACAGTCCTTGATATCTGCATCTTGCAATCATAAATGGGAAAACTGTATCTGGTTTGGAACATCTACTAATGGATGTTATGATGAAATTGTTCTGTTAAGTGGAGACTCGCATTAACTATCAGTACTGTAATCCTTCTATTGTGCTGTTCTAACCTGTCTTAGTGTTTCCTCCTTTATATCTGATTCTCTGAATAGCCTCCAGCAGTGCTTCCTTGTTGCTATGAGAACTCAGCTGGAATTCGGTCCGAGCATCGTCGCTGAACTGAGCAACGGCCACCTGGAGAGAAACAGAGACACATGTCAAATAAAATTATGCAAATTTAAACTGCCATTTGCCTGAGCCAGTTTGGTTTTAAACTTGCTGTAAAGGGAGAATTTAGGAAATAATAAAATTCTGTCATCATCTATTCCCAGTCATGTCAGTCACAATACTGCTGCAATGGGTTTTCAGGGTAGTTTCAGTCTCCCCCCCAAAAACAAAAAAGCTAAACTACACACATAGAAACAGCTCATCCGGCATTATTCTAGTGTTATGAAGCCAAATGACTGCGATCTTGGTCAAACAACCTAATATGCACGTCATTATCACCAACACTTTCTGCATTTATTCTAGACAGGAACAACAGATGCTGCTTTTGTACACTGAAGGTAATAGTGTAATCATACAAATTGGGGTGTGACTGAAAGGCCCCACAAAGCAAATGTAGTACAGATGGGTTCAACTGTACATGATGCACAAGAGGCCAGAATTATACAATTCACTGTTTAAGGTTATGGCTTAACAGACAGGACACAGTTTTCACCTTTTTTTCAACTGGTCATTGCTGGTGAATTTAATAGAAACACTTATGATGTGAAAAAGGAATATTGCAATCTTTTCCACAAGTACAGGAGAAACTTGGAAATATGTATACATACATACATATATATATACTGTATATATACAGCCAAACTCTTAAATTGGCACTGCAATCAGTCTAATAGCGATACTCTAAGAGCGTCGGATACTGTCATTACCTCCAGACTGCTAATGGTGCTGTTGTTGGCTTCGGTCAGCCTACATTAACCAGCCAACTCCCTCTTTATTGTGCAGCCAACTTTCTCACATTACAGCCAGAGTTCTGCTGCTGGTAGCCTACTGCCAGGGGGTTATGGGGCACAGCGAGGCTAGCGAACTCCTTAACAGCAGACATTACACAAATGAAACAAAAGGGTTTAGCAAGCACCTCTGCAGTGTGACAAATGAACCAGCTGAGGTTTGCTGACATAGTGGGGCCAGGCAGGAAAAAAAAAGCACAAATAAATTAGTTCACAGTGACAACAGGGAGCAACAGCCCCAAGTTAGAGCTTAGCATTACTATCGATGGACCTGATAAATGAGACACAGTCTGAGGCGGCAGAGATGGTAATATCCCCCTGTGGTAACATGAGTCAAATTTTTGTTCATGGTAGAATCAAGTTGATAGCATATTAGTCAGCATGTGAACCACTCGCTGTTTATGCCAGCTTTAATGCATCTACAGTTAACTTATTAAAACCACCATTCCTGCAGGAAAAGTAATGTTTTCTGGCACAGTGGCAGCAAATGAGTGGAGTTAATTGAATACTGCTCAGCAACAAGAAGTCATTCCAGAAAGTAAAGATTGACTCACAGGGAGTTTAAAGTTTCTTCTCACTTTCCTAAACTTTTCAACAGATACAAACCTTTGGTCATGCTGATTTCTCCGAGGACTACCGAAGAAAATTGGGGGGAAAAAAATCTGTTCCAGAGCTTCCTTCTAATATCAATGAATGCCAACATCTACACATTTCTTCCCCAAACAATAAATGATCCAAAGGATGAGGACTAAAGTCAAATTATCAACGATTCATTATATATCTAAACCTCTGTTATGTTCAAATTTCAGGAGATTACTTTGAAACAAAGAAAAGAAAGTAACCAGCAGGTTACACAAACCAAGTGGCTCTTTGATAATTCACTCTATCCTCTCATTATCAGCATCCTGGCTGCATTATTTTACTCTCCACTGAATGTTAGTCTAGTTTTAGCAGGTCCTAAAGCAAAAATTAAAAAGACTTTTTCTGTCCTTTTTTTTGATGAGTGGCTACTGGTGAAATCGGCTGCCATTCATAAGGGCTGGAGGACAGAGGATGAGGTAATTGGCTGGAGCGGCAGGGGTCTGTAATCTTTCTTTTTGCAGGGATTAACACCCGCATACACATAATTCTCTCTTCTGTGAACGAGTTCCTAACCCTTAGATTATATGGTTTTGAGTGTGGCTGCATTTGGCTAGAGCCCCGCCATCTGCTTTACATTATATTTCCCATGACCGTGCGTTTTTCAGAGGGAAAAGGCTTAAACAAAGAAAAGAAATTGCAAAGAGATTGAAAAGAAATTAAAAGCCTTAGATACCTTTGCATTTCTGTTGGTTAGACTGTATGAACTGGCAAAACAGTAATTTTCACTAGATGCAGGCATTTAGACTAGACACAACAACCACTAACAGTCCTAAATGTGAATCCAAGCCCTGCTCAGAGTCTCACTTTACCGTTAGTCAGAGTGAGGCGGTCAAGACGGCATGACTTTTTAATCCAAAAATCTTCTTTCCTCATGTAATGACAGGTTTGAGAGAAAATAGGTACATGAGGTAAGCTCACAAAGAATGCTGTCACGTTACTGACCTGGGTGCCATCTGGTCCAATCAGATCCAGCGATCCCATGGTGCTGTAGAGAAAATGTGTAATCTTCATGAAGTTGTCATCTCCAATGGACCAGGAGCCGTCGACCAGGAACGCCAGGTCAGCCTTGGCCTCCTTACATACTTCACACAGATAAGCAAGGTGCATAGATTTAGTTAGCACTTTGCTTTGTCTCTGCATTTTTTAAAAAAGTCATTTCATACAGAACGAATGTCAGCGGAGGAGAAAGCATAAGCGGAATATTAACTGGCTGCCTAATACATTCAGAACTCTGAGTAAATATGCAAAGTATGAAGCTCTGCAAATATACATCTGCTGGAAGAGGGTAAATATGCAAAGACTGGGTCTTCAGAGCAATCTGCCAACTGTGGAGTTCATAAGATTAAAGGTATGGTGCACACACATTTATAATGGCCTCTATCCTATGTGTTCGTGGGTTTTCTTCTTTTGTGAGCTGCTCTTTCATTTTTGTGGTCCTGCAGAGACTTTTCCTTCTTTTATTCATCTCAGGTTTCTCAGTGACTCCCAGCAGCCTTATCATTGCTGCTGTAAAGTTGTTTTGTGGTTTTAACAAGTCTTCATCCTCCAAGTCTTTGCTAAATTTCTAACCCTGTTTATGGCCATGTCAGCCTCCATAAAATCCTGTGAAAGAAATGGTTGCAATTCAAAATGCAACAAAGTAGAAGAGAGGAGAAAGCTGTGATATTGCTGAGGATCGTTCGTGTTTCCTTTCTGTGTTACCATCGGTCTTGAAACTTTGATCATTTTCTGCAATTTTTCTTTCCATCTCTTCATGCTGCATAACTTTCTTTCTCTGCTTCTCTTTTTCTCCCACTTAGAGAAAAAAATGCACACCTTGTGTTCTCTTTCTCCCATCTTTGCTGTTCTGTCCTGAATAAAGGTTGCCTGTCATTACAGATGGAGGCACTGGTCTGACAAAGGTCAGAAACTTAGACAGAAACGCTCTCAGGCGGGCTCAGCAGGTGTGTCTTTCACTTTTGTGGACCTCGTGTTGTGGTGCGACCTTTTACCTGAGCTCATCAGACAGGAACAGAGGAGGATGAGGACTGTCTGGGTACTAGGTGAAAGGGTGGACTGTGAACTTAAACCCTTTCGTTCCTTGATGTTTCCCTTTGAAAACCACTTGAAAAACATTTCTCTTGTCCTGCCTCACGAGTCATTTACAACACGGTCTAGAGAAAAAGTTGTAAAATGTTCTGCAAATCATCAAAACCCATGCTGCTGTGCAGAATTTTTTTTTCCTATTTCCTATTTTAGTAAACTAGCCCATTGCGAAACTGGCCTGCCAGCTGTACAGACTTGTCACCCAATAAAAAGACACCCCAAAATCCTAAATCAGGCATGACTTTATAAGCAATTTGCTCCTGAAGAGAAGAATTAGGCTCCTTGGTTCCCAAACAGTTGGTGACATTAAATTCATTGTTGTCTTTTCAAAACTTGTTCAAAAGCCTTAGTTTGATATGTTATCTTTGTGCCGTATGCTAAATTAAATACAGTGCATCTGTTTTATTTTGTAGGTTGTAGTTTGAAGTGAGTTTATCAAGTACAGTTAAGGGTAAACATTAGGCATTAAATCACTACAATCAACGTCTTTACTTAGTAATTGATCAAATGAAGAAAAACATGATTTCAGGGGTGTAATAACTTGCCAGTCAGGTGTGTGTAAGAGCGAGTTGGTAGCTGGACTGGGTTCTCCTTTTTGAGGAGAAACACTTCAGAAACACTTCAGATTAGCCCAGCTGAGCCTGTGGTAATACGATAAGCAAATCAAAAAAAAAAAAGGAGTAACCTTTCTTCATTTTGGTGTTGGCTGCAGCAGCCTCAGTATATTTCACACAATTAAGTTGTTGTGGAATAAAAGTGTCTGGGTCACTTCCTGTGAGAGATTTTCCTTTTGCTCACCCTAAATTTACAAAGCCACTCGCCACATTTTCCTTACAAGTAACTGTTTATGTTCAATTTCACCACCATACAGGAGCAGTATGGCCTGGTGGTGACTGTAACGAACGTGCTGCTCTGTGCCTTCTCCTCCTTTCGTGCCTCCATCTCACCATATCCCCAGCATCCTCTTCTGTCACACCATCTGCATGTCCTCAATCACTACTTTCTCTTTGGTATTTCTCTTTTCAACTTGTCTGGCAGCTCAATCTTTGGCATCCTTTTCCCAGCATATCCACTAAAAACTCTCTTCTGTGTCACATTCATTTTCCTAATTTACAATGCTTCAGTCCCCATTTTCCAGCACACGCAGTGACAAATAATTTCAGATAAGAATTTTCTAAAACAACTTCTAAAACACCAACAAAGTGCATCAGATTTACTAAATTTTTATTAATTTTTTTGTATGTCGGTAAACCAGCTGAATGAATGTCATAACTGTTTTGTTAGTTTTAGAAGTACACAATGAATAATAAGGGTGGAAACAAGGAATTAAGAGCTGTCTTCACATCAAATGTGTACTGAGTGTAATGGTTTGCACAGATATCAGATTTTGACTGAAAATACAGTTAAAAAAATATTTGTCATGTGACTACAGTACTGCAAAGATTATCCACAACAACTGAACTTATTCAGTATTATAAAAGTATTATAAGCTTCTGCTCACCCTCTTTAGCTGGTGGGATGGTAGGAGGGGGCTCTGTAGTGGGTGGTTCAGTCGGTGCCTGAGTGGGTGCTGGCACTAGAAAAACGCACAAACACACACAAACACACACAGACACACACAAACACACACGGACACACGGGGAAACAAGGTAAGGTCATCAATCATGATGACAGTGACAAGTGGCACCATCAATAGGGTCTACAGGCAGAGCACAAACACACACATGTGCATGAGGACACAAACACAGCTGGCACACTGAGAGATAGCTGGGGTCTGTTTCTATTAAGCTTTCCTCCAGCGTTTGAGCTCTGGACCTTTACAGGAAAAAGATTTCTAATGCAGCCCATAGATACACAAGAAGCACTCAGAGAGCGCAAACTTCCACCAAGGCAGCTCACTCTCTGGGCAGTGTTTACTTTTAAGGGAATAGAAAAATGTTTTCATTTATTTATTTTTTTAAATTTATGTGGATTCATTCGCTTTCTCTTTGCAATACTTTCTTTAAAGATAAAACACATTTTTGGGGTCAACCTGAAAGAAAGTCAAATGTAAAATGTAAAAGTGAGTGAATCCTCATATAATGCATGTCATTCTGTCTGCAAACACGATAGCTCGAGAAGTTTTAGACGAATTCTGATCAAACTTTGTAGGGGTGTAGAGTGGGGTCATGTTAACAAGCCATTAAAATTTGGCTTACATCTGCCAAGGTCTTCAAGGTCAACTTCCTGGTTTATTGGTCAGAAATTGGCAAAAAAGAAGAAACTATGAGTGTGGTGTGTACTGTCAACATATAGAAAATATATAAAGATTTAAAAACTGGATGCAAACTATAATGTGATATTTAGAATCCCCATATATCAGTATAATTTTCTAAATGTTGCCAACACGAACAAAATCCACAAATTTTAATGGATTGTTAACATTGTTAACATGACCCCACTCCGCACTCTGCAGGCACCCACACACGCATACGCTACCAAAAACATGACCTCCTCGGCGAAGGCAATAAGCAATCTGGCTTGTACGTTTCATTGAGTCTAGATTTTGCTGCATTTTGGATTTACTTCAGACTTGAACTTTCTCCCTTCTTTCAGTGCATCCTTCCTCCACACCATCTATAAGTTGGGGACAGCAGTCTGTTTTCATCAGTCTAGTATCTGCTGCACTAGAGGCTTTCTTCAAGAGTCAAAAACAGCCCGAGGTTAAAGAGTGCCTCAGTGTCAGAACAATTACTTTGGAGAAAGCTCTGTTAAACCAGAGTACGGCAAATCTTAAAGAGATTTGCAACTACACAAAGAAGCGACACTCTTATAAAACTGGATACGATTATTTCAACAAATGTTTCTTCAGCTTCCATACAACACCACTGCGATGACAAAATATAGACACTGTATGTAGCCAGATTTTTGATTCAGTCATGCACTTTGCTGCCTGAGGATCGCTGTTTTATTGAGGCAGATGTCACTGAAGGAGTTCAGGTGAGATTGATGCCAGAGAACCACCTCATTCAGCAGCCGATGCTGTTTCCTGCCTTTATTGTGTCTTTTCACCCTTTTGGCTTAATTGTTTACAGAGTTACACAAATTATATTGAAAGGTACCCGTGGGCTGTCTGTAAAAGCAGCAAAGTACCTTTTCAAGTACTGAACTTCACACAATTATGACAAAATATTTTTAGCTGATGCTTCTTTGTTGCTTCCCTAAAGAGCAAAATAGCGCACTTATACTTATTGTACTTATCCAACACTTAGTTATACTCATCCTCATTCCCACCAGCTACAAACTAAAAGCTTTGATACACAGATACATAACATACCCTTATTGTTTTTGCATATTAAGTACGTTTACTGCGGATGTTTCGCTGAAAATTGGATGTTAAGTGAAAATGTTAATTTCTTCATTTGTCTGTGGCCCTTCAGCTATTTCTAAAACCAAACTGCTGAGCTTACTGTTGAATTTATCCAAAAGATATCTTGCTATTATTTGGGTGAATGTGTGTACAAGAGCATTTTTATCCATTCACATATTGATATTCCTGACTGTGACATGCAGTGAGTCCTCTTGTTCCCAGGAGCTGTGTGGTTCACCTCAGCTCATTAGCAGACAACCGAACTGCACCAGCAGGATGTATTTTCTCTGAGAGTGCAACTAAACAAAAGCTTGAAGATGTGTGACAGAAGACAGCTACAGGGTGGGCAGATAGAAAGACACACATAAGATGGAGATGTAAAGGATTAATTAATAACAGTGGATGAGAAATGAGTGTTAAAAAAAACAAGGATAAAACTTGCAACCCCTGGAAATGAATGAAAAGGCTGCTTTGTTTTGTGAGTATAAAGGCATACATGAAAACATAATCAAGCACTGATCTACAATAAACATAAACCCAACATACGTGTCATGTCAGTGATGGAGACGGACGGTCCCTCCATTTCTTGTATTTGCGTGTGAACGCTGATCTGGTATTGGCTACTAGGAGTGAGGTCGTGAAAGCAATGTCGGGAAGCTCCACCTCCCAGCCTCGCTTCCTGCCTCTGACCATCTGCAAGGCAACAACAAATTAAAGAACTGACTTAGAATAATTAAAATTCACATCAAGAGTCATGAAAACCAAACAGACTGAAATTATCCAGAGATCCTTTTAAATTGACTTTATTTACAAAATAAACTTCATTTTTCTGCGTATTCTGCATCAAAGTCAAAGCTAATATTAAAAAGTAATTTTCTGGCACATTAAGGCAAATATGATTGGATTTTAGCTCAGTTCATGGCTCAGTCACCTTGGTGAGGCTTCATGTTTTGTTGACTTTACAAAATCAACTGTGATGCATCAAACGGATTCATTCTCAGGCAGATTTATCATAACGGAAGCAACACACAAAAACACACGAGGTGACAATCTGCTGCATGTGCAGCTTCCATTGCATAAAAAAGGTAAGCGAGAAAGTTTTCAAAAAGTGGAGGAGTTTTCAAAAACTGTAGGAAAACATCTTAAATCAACTCCAAATTGAAATGAATCACATTATTGATTTCTTTCCTCTTCTTTTGACAATTTCCTCTGGATTGCAGACTGCAAACATGTTTTGTTTTTTTTTTACTGTCTATTTTGACAAGCTGCAGAGCGAGAGGATCGCAGAGAAGAAAAGAAATGAGAATTGATGTTGGCAGCCCAAAAGGTACAAACTGGAAACTGGAAACTCACATATACAGTACACACTCTAATAGCTGCCATTTGTCAGTTTCATTTAGTCTAATTTTATTTCCTAATGTGTCTCTCATCTTGGAGGTTGACAAATTAGCTCCTCCTCCACGCAGGAAGCAGCCATAGATAATAAAGTTTAGGGAAACAGCTGTCACTGAGGCTCTACATACTTCCATCTGAGAAGGTGTTTAAGCAGCTGGCTGGCTCTGCGTGGATTAAAGCAAATCTCTAAACTTCGGCTTGAACATCCAACCGCTGCTCAGGCAGGAGAGGGAGCGAGAGCGCGACAAAGATAAATAGAAAAGTATGTGAGGAAGGCGGGAGAGAAATCTTCCTTCTTTCTGCTGTGTTTTTCTCTGAAAGGCACTGAAATGCATGCACAAATCACACACTGAATTTATTCCCGTTTCTAATACATATATCAGCCAACACCAGCTTCCAATTTAGTTTAATCAGCACCAACCACGTGCCTGAACACTGTCAGAAAAATCGACTTTAAAGCAGAGCAAAGGTCTGATATACGTACGTACAGGACGTTCCTGTTATTCGGTTTTATATAAATAAACCTGCAATCAATTTTGCTTCTGCGCTGTCATTGCCTTGATGTTGTGCGCACTGCCTCGCTTACACACCAAAGCGAATCAGGGTTATTGGTAACGGTATTAGTCACACCCGTGGTTTCCTTCCTATGGCAAATCAAACGGGTGGAGCTCAGAGCTCATTTACCAATTACAAATTTCACCGAACGGCAATCAAGGAATAAATGACAGGATATTTTCAGGCTTAATGTCAACACATGAAGCACATATTCCAACCTGCCTGCTACAGCGTGTGTAACTGTATGACACTGATACTTAAAAAAAAACAACAACTCATGGACATAATTAAAGGTCTAAGCAGTAATCCAGGCACTTCCTGATTACACTAAGTAATTATTTTGAAGATAACCACAAATCTATATGGCAATTTCTGCATGATAGCCATCTCTGAAATATATCAGGAGGGCTCTAGATTTTATATGAACTTGTGCTTCCCAGCCAATAGCCCCCTGAGGTAAAATAAAAATAAAGCTTGAACTTGAATACGTTTACGGCGAGTGGATGAGTTCCAAAACTCTCTGTCAAAACAAGGTGGGCTTTATATTTGGGAAAAGTCAAACTATAACAAGACTGGGGTTAAATAGATTATTTTTTCGAATACGGATTCATTTAATAAAAACATATTTGTCTACTTTCTTCTTTTGGTGCGAGCTCCCGCCTTTGTTCCACCCCATTTTCTTCCTCTGCCTCCTTTTTTCCCATTGATTAAATTAAACAGCCTCTAAAGGTCAAACTCTGGGTCTTTACTCGTTTCATTTCTGACACGATGACGTGCGATTCTCGAAGCAGTTCCCCCCCCCCCCCCATGTCATTTATTGAGCATATCATATCTCCCTTCCCTTCTGCAAACAGCAAGATTTATGAATATCCCTCACAGCATAAACCAGTGCCATGTGAGAATGATACAAATATATATAACACTTATTTCCCATGTTGCTCATATCAATATGAATCAGCAAGAATGTCAAAGGTATACGTAATAATACACCTGTAACCAGCTCTGAGCAGACAGGTTTCTGTGTTAATGATAAACAGAGGAGACATTTTCATGAGAATACTGTAAGCCTATAAGGACACACATCCAAAGATCGGAGCCTGAATCCAGCCACATCACCACATAACGCAACTCTAGTAAAGATTTTGATTTACTGACCGAACTGTATTCCAGATACTTAGCTGGCAAAAATATTGTTTCTCACATGTTGGGACAAATGGGATTGTATTCCAAAATAGTAACTGTTGACCACTGTATGTGTCTGCACAGAGAACTACTGTTTCTTTCTGGAATAAACTGACTGAAAATGTTTTACTACTGTTTTAAGGTGCGATTCAGACCATATTTCAGCAAAGTGATGAATTTACAAGTTCACAGCTGACAGGACAGAGTGAGCAGCTTGTATTAGGTCACATTTTTGTGCAAAAAATCAAAATGGATAAATAAAAAAAAATAGCATTTCATGTGTATATATGGCAGCATACGTTCTAATTAAGGCAACAGTCACACAGGCCTGGAGACCTGTCAGCAACCATCTGGCAACCATCCTGTTGCTGGATGTTGCTGGCAGCCACTATTAAGTTAAAAGCTAAATCCTCATTCACACACACTTAGAGACTGATCAGCGACACCTCCAGTTAGCGAGTGATTATTGAAGGTTGCCAGCAGTCAACAGCGTGAAAAAAAATTGCTTCGGTCACTAGCAGGTTGCTGGGGTCACCAGTAGTTTGCATGAAAGTTGCTGACTTGTCTGCAGATACTTGTCAACTACTCGCCAAGTGGTAGTGAAACTGTGATGTGAATCCAAAACAGAGACCAGTCACCTTCAAAATAAAAGTTGCGCCTTTTCTGTTTTCAGTTTGTAAGGCACTTTTTCACCTCCTCCAGCAACCACTCGCTAACCGAGAATACACATTCGTCTCTAGTGTTGTCAGGGGGTCGCTGACGGGTCTTTAGGCCTGTATGACTGAAGCTGAAGAGTAAAAGTACTTACTGAGTGTGGACTGTATAGAGATTCTGTACACTGTAGCATGTAGAAGAGGCTGCCACTGAGCACACATGCTGTTGGGTCGCACCTGGTAGGTTGACAAGCCAGACACACCAAGAAACACTGCAGAGAGATAGAGAGTTATAGAGATGACTGGAAGATCAGTTTTAACTCTATTTTTCAATTGCAAATACACACACACACACACACACACACACACACACACACACACACACACACACACACACACACACACAAACAAACACACA
>JAVDPK010017665.1:0-12271 GCA_034780415.1 Cichlasoma orientale | reverse complement strand
CAAATAACGTGAACATCTGACCTGTCCTTTTCCTCTTGCTTGCACGATCTCAATCGTCACGAAGAACCACTATGCTCCTCTTGAGGTAGTACAAGCAAAAGGAAAACTACTTTGCCAGATGATCACGTTATTCATTTACCGTTCCTTATCCTCCCTATTCGCTGCGTTGTCCGACGATTTCTTTAGGCCAGCCCCCACCAAGCGCCTTATACAGCACAACCGTATCGGAAAGGATCAATTGCTTATTCTCAAGTAATGTTTGCTCTGCGACCAGCAATGAGCGTCCTGATTCAAACACCTCTAGCTGTGATATCAGACCTTCCTTTAATTTTTGTTTCACCTGTTTGGAAACTGTACGGAGTTGGCTTAATTGCTTTCTCAGTTCTGTATGTTGTTTTTTGTGACTGTCTAGATTCACGAGCGCACTTTCTACCTCTTCAAAGGCACTAATAACCGTTCTTCGATATTCTTCACGAGAGACTTTTGCCTCTGCATCATTAACACGAATTTTTGCATGAATTGAGGGATCAAGAATGGGAATATCCAGCGTGGGCTGCAAGATGCTGGTAAAAGACTTCAGCAAATCAGATAACTTTAAACTGGAGGTTCCCAGGCGTCCCGTCAAACTGAAAGATGGCAGACGCGCTAGCCTCGCCTCGCCACTTAAATTATGCGCCTGCAATACCCGATATTCAGCAGCCACAATATCGGGGCGACGTGACAGAAGATCCGACGGAATTCCCGTCGGTACTTTCAGTAGTTTTATATTGTGGCTAAGGGTGCCTTTCTTAATCTGTAAATCCCCAGCAGGAATCCCCAGCAAAGTCGCCACGGCATTTTCTGTGATATCACGATTTCGCTGGATTTCAAGTAAATCGCGTTGGAGCTGATGGATCTCTGCGTTTTGCTGCAAGATTTGGGTTTGAGCAACCATGCCTTCGCTGAGCATGCCTTCAAAAATGCCAAGAATTCGTTCGGCATCTCGTAGGGATCTTTTCTGTTGTGCTATCTGCTCATCAAACTGCAAAATCTGAAAATAACTTGATGATACGTTACCCACTAGGGTTAAATATCCCGCGCGATAATCCGCAGCAGAGGCGCTAATAGCGGCTTGTTGAGCCTGCACTCCCTTTTTAACTTTACCCCAAATATCAAGTTCCCAATTCAGTGAATTGCCCACCGCATATTGATGGCTAGTATCTTGCCCGCTGCTACGCGAAAAAGACTTTCCTCCGCCCGCTCGAAGCGAGGGCCGTCCTGCGGCTTTAACCTGTCCAATGGCTGCTTCAGCCACGCCGATTTGAGCTGTCAGTATTTTTAAATCAAGGTTTTGGGAAATGGCTTTTTCGATAAGTTCATTCAGATCTTGGTCACCAAAGTTTTTCCACCAATCCTGATTAATGGTCTCGCTGGGTGAAACACTGGCACTTCCAGAAGAGCTCCACGATGCCTTACCTGCGGCATTCGGCGATTCGTATTTCGGCCCAGCCAGTTGAGCGCAGCCGCCCATGAAAATCAAAACGGAGGCGAGCAAAAGACGATAGATATTGAGCGACATAGTTTTATTTTCCTTTAACGGCGGCTAAAGCGGGGAAAT
This sequence comes from Cichlasoma orientale, assembly GCA_034780415.1. Taxonomy (NCBI): domain Eukaryota; kingdom Metazoa; phylum Chordata; class Actinopteri; order Cichliformes; family Cichlidae; genus Cichlasoma; species Cichlasoma orientale. The sequence goes on along the minus strand of JAVDPK010017665.1, from coordinate 10,674 downwards.
TAATAGCACTGACTGGGTCGGTTCCGGGTAGAAACAAAAATTCTCCGGCTTCATGCCCCGCATATTTAATCGGTGCATATTGCGGGTTCTGCTCAACATTCAGACGTTCCGTGGCTGTTTTCATGCGTTTTTGCACTGAGCGATAAAGCTCATAGCCTTCCAATATCTGATCATTAGAGTTCAAAGAATCCAGAAAGGCCTTAGCAAATATTGAATGAGACCCTCCGCCCGCATCTAGCACGGGTTTAACATCACCCGAGGTCAGTACTGCACGAGCACGGGCGGTCGACATGGCTCTATACCATTTTGTGCGCGCATCGTTTGACATACCACCGCGCAAACGCGCCACTGAAGAACGTGTCAGAGACCCCGAATAGCAAGAGTCTGCAACCACCAATACATGTTTGGCCGTCATTACATTTAAGAGATCGGTAATCGCAATATTGGAAATCCAGTTGGCGCTATTACCAGGGTCGGCATCGACGGGCAGCCAATAGCCACGCATATTGACCGGGTCAAGCTCACCGTGCCCAGCATAGTAAATCAGCAGATTATCTTTCTCGGTCAGCTTTTCGCGCATTTCATTGAGTGCCGACAGCAGCTCATAGCGATTCGCATTGAGGAGCAAAGTGGTTTTAAATCCGTATTTTGTCTTCAGCACTGACGCTATCGCTTTGGCATCATTCTCTGGTGTTTTTAGATTGGTTAGGTTTTCATAATTATTGTTGCCAACAACCAATGCATAATACTTTCCAAAGTCAACATCCTTTCCAGCAGACGACCCCTTAGAAGCTTCAGGCGTCTTCTCAGAGGCAGTCGCTTGCTTTTGTTTAGGTACGAGTAAAAAGTCGAGTGCAGCGCGTTTACCCAGTTTGTCCACGGCAACCACATTAATGGTTGTATTGGGGTTATTAACAGATTGGCTCGTTTGAAAAAGCCCATTGGCATCCAAGGATTGCTTTTGTCCATTAATACTAAACGACAGCAAATCTTTCGCCGGAGATACTCGGCCGATAACATTGCCCGTTTTGGTCGGCGGTGGAATCATCGCGGTGGGTTTGGAGCGCATTAAGGCTAATGGCGGTTCGATAATTTCAATACTCGGCCCCGTCGCAACCGTGGTAACCACTTTATCGGCCTGAGCGACCTTAAGCTGGGTTTTTTTCTGTGTCAGGCTACCTTGAAGTTGATTGATTTCTTTTTCCCGCGCACTGATTTGGCTTTCATGTTGCGCAAGCGCTTGTTCCAATTCTGCGATACGGGTGTCCTGTTTTGCAGCACCTTTCTGGGTCTGAGCTAACTGCTGCTGAAGGCGTTGCTGCTCTGCCCTAGAGGTGTCCAGTTTGCTTTGCAGTTGTTGCCGCTCTGCACTTGTACGGGTTAACTTATTCCGTAACTCAACCTGATTACCGGAGCCTTGCTGCGCCGCTTGCAACTGCTCGCGTAATGCCGTTTCTGTCTGTTGGCTTTTGCTCAATTGCGCTTGATACTCACCTTGCTGGGTTTCGTACTGCGTTAATTGAGTTTTGAGTTCTTCGGTCTGACTGCCCGCTAACGCCGCCTTAGCCAGTTGTTGTTGTAACCTGGCCTGCTCAGCTCGAGCCTGCTGCAGGTTCTTTTCAAGTGTGGCCTGGTTTTGTTCAGCGTGTCGAAGACCGTCCTGCACTTGACGGTTTTGGTCAGACTGGGTCGAACGCAATCGATTCAATTCCTGTTCCTGGCCGTCAATCGTAGATTGGTACTGAGTTAATTCAGTGTTCAAACGCGTAATTTCATTCGCTTGCTGTCCACCACCATCACTGCCTTTAAGAGCATTTAGCTGGTTTAGCGTCGCATCAAGTTTTTTCCGATTTGCCTGTAGAGCGGTGCGCTTATCCTGCAGACTGGCTTGTGCTTCATCTAAATTCAGGCGTAAGGTTTTAGATTCAATCTGCTGCTGAGCCAGCGACTGGGTTAGACGCTGCTGTTCCTTTTTCGCCAACTCAAGTTCACTCTTTAAGCCTTGAGAGCCTTGTGAATCAGCCTGACTAACCGGTGGCGCAAGGGCGATGGCTTTTTTACGTTCGTCCAATTCGGCTCGTAGCGCAGAGGCCTTACTGCGCTCGGTTTGCAAATCGGTTTGGCGCTGCTCCAAAGCGACTTGGGCTTGACTCAGCTCACCCCGTAATTCTCCCACTTCAGCTTGCAGTTGTTTATGTTCTATTTTTCTCGCCTGACGTTGGCTTTGCTCAATCGATGAAACATATTCCAACTCCCCATCCGTCAAACCTGAAGCCTTACGGTACCAATTCATTGCCTGGGTTAAATCAACCGGCACCCCGAGGCCACTCTCGTGCAGATAGCCGAGATTAATCATGGCACGGGAATAATTTTGGGCCGCTGCTTTTTGGTACCACATAGATGCTAATTGATAATCGGCCTGAATTCCCAGGCCTTTTTCATAAATTTCACCCACGTAGGTTTGCGCTGCGGCATCACCTTCCTGCGCTTGTGGCAGCCAGATTTTGAGCGCAGTTGCATAGTTGGCGCGATCATAAGCGGTATATTCACCGCCGCGTATTTCGCACTGAGCGGCCGTTGATTTTACCGGCCGTCGCGGTGTGAGGTAGGTCATTCCCTGCCCTAGTTTTTTAATTTTCCCAGGCAACAAACAATCCACCACCAATAGGCGATTTGGATTTCCATAAGGAATTGAAGCTTCGTCCATTTGAATCGTTTTTGTCGCACATCCTGTCGCAAAAACAATCAGTAAGCCCGTCGCTAAATGAAGCAAAGCGGTCATCTTAGGCAACCTTGTTCGTAGTCTGTTCATTTTCGCCTCCTTAGGCCTCGATGTGTTCTTGAGGGTACCTTTTATTATTGATTGCCTGAGTCCATTCTGCGCAACTCAGAAATAATAACGGCTCTCATTACTTATAGTTTCTATTTATCTTCAGCCTGCCTATTTAATCATTACGAAATAAACTATCGCAAATCTGATGCCAGATTATTTCGGATGACATGAAACAAACTTAACTTATTGTTTTAACGAAATAATATTAAATTTATCAGCTAACAGGAGCCGATATCAATCATCTCCTTAGGTTGTAGTATAGACAACTATTTCAGAATTTTCGTTGGCATTATTCTGACGTATATACTTTTCTTAATTTATAGCGCATCACAAGGCGTTTTTTCGGCTTAAAGGATTTCTCTGAGACACAAAGATGCTGCATACTATTATATTTCAATAGCTTAAGCCCTGAACATGAGAATAAATCTAGAACTACTCTAGCTTACAACCCATGCGCCTTATCGCCCTCTGTGCTAAGCGATTTTGAGGCTCTATCTCGAGCACCAAGCTATAGGCATCGCAAGCATTACTCCCGGGGGGTTCTGATAGCCGCCCCATCTCTTCGTGCGCTTTAGCAACGTTCAAAAGCCTCTCCACCTTATCCTTAGCTGGCGTGAGCCCAAAATCCGGAGATGCATCAGGTCGTGCTCCAGTCGTTGTTGCTTCTGCTGGCGCTGGGGATTGAGGCTGAGGGCTGTCTCGAAAGATCCACCAAACCGCCACCGAAATCGCTATTAAAATCAGCGTCCCACTGCCGAATATGAGTGGAGAGGAGCGGGGTTTAGCGTTAGCTACTGATAAATTTGATTCGAGAGTGAGGGGCGGCTTATCAGAAACATCCACAACTAATGTAGCCGCAGCCGCGGGGGCTACCGTGGGTCTGGATGTAAGCTCGGGTGCTTGCGAATCCTTTACCGTGGCAGACATAGACACATCGCCACCCTTGAGATAACGAATCAACGCATCCGCATCGTCAAACCGGGCTTCTGGCTCCTTCGCTAACAAGCGATCGAGCAGTCCCTGATAATGAGAAAACTCGTCTGATAATTTAGGTGGAGGTTCGTTAATATGCTGAAGCGCTGTAGCAAAAGCATCGTCACCTATAAAAGGCTTTTCTCTCATCAGCATTTCATAGATGACAATGCCAAAGCTATACAGATCAGTACGGCCATCCATCTGCTTTGCCAAAGTTTGCTCAGGACTCATGTATTCTGGAGTGCCGACCGTAAACCCAGCCTCAGTCAGACGAGTCGCCCCGCTGTTAACAGACTTGGCAATCCCAAAATCCGTTAGCATGGCGATGCCATTTTCGCTGAACAGGATATTGGCTGGCTTAACATCGCGATGAATAAAATCTTTTTTATGCGCGTATGATAATGCTCCCGCAATCTGCTCAATAACTGCTGGAATATCAATAGGCTTTGATGAATCTTTTATCTTGTCTCGTAATGTCCCATCCGCCACATATTCCATCGCCATGAAATATAAATCTTGGTGTTTTCCAACATCATAGATAGTGACGATATTAGGGTGATTACTCAGCTGAGCAACGATTTTCCCTTCCTTTAAAAACCGCTCACAGAACTCGCTCTCATCGGCCATGCGAGGCTCCATGATCTTGAGCGCAACCGTACGGTCGAGAGATTCCTGAATCGCAAGATAGACCTTTGCAAATCCACCCTTGCCAATAAGGCGGGTAATTCTGTAACCCGGTAGGTCAATCTTGATGTCATTCATTATTATTAGTATACATTAAGGTAACCACTCAGGTAGATCTTCTAAAGTATTAATATTGTAGGATAATAAGGCGGTTTCACTCGATCAAAGAAAACCTTTCTATTCGCGATCTTCATCCGGGCTGAACCGGGTGGCTTTACATACCGTAACATTCTTCCACAAAATAAAAGCCTCAGGGCAGAGACTCGCTATTCTACCCTTCACGCAAGGACACCCCCTAATAAAAGTTTAGATAGGCTATTCATTACCTCGGGCGATTTCACCTTGAGGATATTCTAACGGCAGCGACAAAGTACTGGACATACACCCTGACGCCCCCAATAAAACGGACTCACCACTAACCCCCAATACTGGCCTGTTTATTGAAACTGAACCCTGGTTAATACTTTCTGCCAAACATCTTTCCAGCAACAACGATGATTAAAATTAGGGTAGAGATAAACTTCTGCATTGGTTTGCTGTACCAGCCATTTTTTAGCAAGCTTTGGGGGGACTTGTTCGTCTTCAGCTGCTTGAAGATGCAATTGATAAATCGCAGGATTCAACACCGCATCTTCCACCGGGTTAAGCGAGCCATACAACGGCGTGTAGTGGTGATGATCTGTCCAGGCATCGATATCTAAGTTTCCCGCCAGCGTAACGATCGCAGTTGTTTCTGGGAGGTTTTGCGCGATCAACAGAGCAAGCGTCCCTCCCCCACTATGGCCCAACAGTTTTACCGATGTATAACCATGGCGAGAGACAATTTGCCGAATTACTTCGGTCATACTATCGACGACTTGTTGTGAATAGCGGCTGAAGGTCCACAATGCGGCATTACAGCCAGGGTCATTCGATAGACCTTGGTAACATGGCCTGCCTACATACACCGCTGGATTCGTATCCATCCCCATTAACGGCAGCATGACAGACGACCGAGTGGTTGGATCTGCTGAAATTTTTTGTCGAGAAACCCACGGTAGACCGTCACCCTCCAGGTAAACATGTAATGTCTTTCCCGCGCTGCCTTGATTTGCAAAATAAACGACATGGCGAAATTCTGTGGCTTGTACAATTTGCCGCTCGAAACCCAAAGTATCCGCCAGTGTATTCGCCCGTTCGGTGGGCGATAAAGCACAACCTTGTAGGTAAAAAAACAGCATTGTGGCGAGCAGTAATTTGAGCCTAATGAATGACACTGAGTTAGGGATTTAGATTAGAGAAGAATTGACTAAGGAATGAGGATTTAATCACCGTACATTGGTGGACTCGCCTATGGGCGCATTCTTGAGTTTGCGCTGTGTATTAATTCTTTTTACTGCGGCATCCACCGTATAAAAAAATTGTTGCGGCCCAATTTCCTCATAAAGACCTGAGCGCAAAAGCACATCCCGAGGCGAGCCTTTAACGCCGGCAATAAATAAGTCGATTCCGCTGCGATTAAGATCGCGATGTATTTCACGAAAGGCCGTGTCTCCACTGGAATCCAAATCATTGAGCGCGCTGGCATCCAATAAAACAGTATGCGGTGGTTTAGGACTGTCGGTAATTTCAGCAAGAGTATCGCGTAAAAATTCAGCATTGGCAAAATAAAAAGAAGCGTCGATACGCAGAATAGCCAAGCCGTGAATGGGCTCAGCTTCTGGGTGTCGTTCCAAACTGCGATAAATGCGCGTACCGGGTAACCGCCCTAGCAATGACGCATTGGGTTTTGTTTGCACAACGATAAACAACAGCATCGCACTGCCAATACCTGCCAGCAATCCCGTGCTTACACCAAATATCAGTGTCGCTAATAGTGTCATCAGCAGCACAATACCTTCTACTTTTTTTACCTTAACCAGGTAGCGCATCTCGCCGAGATTAATCAAACCAATAACCGAGGTCAGTATAATAGCGGCCAGTGTTGCAATCGGCACCGAGTAAAATAAGGGCGTAAAAAATAGCAATACCAATACGACGACCATCGCCGCAACCATCGTCGACATTTGGGTTCTTGCACCGGCTCCGGCATTCACGGCGGATCGCGACATACTACCCGTTACGGGAAAACCACCGGCCAAATGCGAACCTAAATTACTCATGCCAAGTGCACGCAGTTCGGTATTGGCATTCACTCGATATCCGTACCGTGACGCAAACGTTTTACCAATTGAAATGGCCGACATAAATCCGATACACGCCAGCGTTAACGCCAAAGGAAACAAGGTTTGAATTTCCCCCAAGGAAGGCACAATAAACTGCAATGAGGGTAAACCTTCCGGCACTTTCCCAACCACTTCCACACCGCGTGACTCTAGTGACAACAATGCGCTAATAACAGTGCTCAATACCAGCAGCGCGATTGGGCCTGGAACCGGTAGGCGCAGCCGCTTTGCCGCGAGTAAAAATACCACGCCTCCAATACCCACCAGGGTTGTCCAGATATCGAATTGAAGAAGCACTTCTACGGTCGCCTTGAGGGTGAGGAAAAAGCCGCCTTCAGAATCAACCTGCAGGCCCAATAAATGACGAATTTGGCTAACCGCAATAATGAGTGCAACCGCGGCCGTAAAGCCCGTCAATACCGGCTGGGAGAGAAAATTAATCACAAATCCCATGCGCAGCAAACTCATCAATAGCTGAATAACGCCCACCATTAAAGCCAGCAGTATCGCAAGATGCAGGTATTGATCGGACCCGGTTTGTGCCAGCATCCCCACACCGGTCGCGACCAGCAAAGAGTCCAGCGCGACGGGGCCCACCGAGAGCTGCCTAGAGGTGCCCATTAAGGCATAAATCAGCAACGGTAAGGTGGAGGCGTAGAGGCCATAAATGGGAGGCAAGCCCGCCAGTAACGCATAAGCCATTCCCTGCGGTACCAACAATGCGCCGACGGTAAGTCCTGCTTGCAAATCATTTTGCAGAAACGTCTTTTTGAAATTGTCCAGCCACGCAACGGAGGGAAACAAATCATTCAGCCAATGTTTCTCGCGTGGTTGATCGCGAACTCTTGTCAGAATATCTTCATCAACAGATTGTGGATTAGCGGCACGATTAGCCAACCCTTTAACGGCCATAGTGCGTTCACTGCTTGAGTAATACTGGGTCGCGGCCTGCTCCTTAATAAACTGCAGACTAAAATCGCCAATCGAAATATTATCCCCATCTCCGAGACTAAATTGTTTACCCTCTTGAGCGTTGACCTTCATACCATTGGTGCTGCCAAGATCGGTAATGCGATACCCCGCCCCGGCCAATTCAACGATGGCATGATCCCAGCTCACCTGGTCGTTATCTAAATGTATACGCGAATTTGGGTTACGACCGATCGTGACACGCCCTTTTCCTAAGTGAACATGATCGATCTTTCTGCTGGCTTCAAAAACGTTGATACTCGACATCGTCTATTCATCTTTAGTCAGTAATTGTACTTAGGGCGCTGAACTCCTTGTTTCCAGTATAGACACAGGCTGACGACAATCGTCAAAAATAATTTTTCGATGCTTCTGCAAGTGATAAACTAATGGGTATACCTGCTCAACCCCTTTGAAGAAGGAGAAAAATAATGCCCAAATTATATCCAGTCCCTGCAGATTTTGCCGCTCAAGCCAATGTGACCGCCGAGCAATACAAAACCATGTACGCCCAATCGATCGAGAACCCGGAAGAATTTTGGGCTGAGCAAGCTAAGAAATACATCACCTGGTCCAAGCCCTGGGACTCAGTAATGGACTGGAGCTTTGGTGAAAACCCGAGCATTAAATGGTTTGAGGGCGCCACGTTAAATGTCTCCTATAATTGCCTGGATCGACATCTGGAGACCCGCGGCGATCAAACCGCAATTATCTGGGAAAGCGATGATCCCAACGAACACCGCACCATCACCTACACTGAGCTGCACCAAGAAGTCTGCAAGTTTTCCAATGTCCTTAAAAGCCGAGGCGTTAAGAAAGGGGATCGCGTATCCATCTATATGCCGATGGTGCCAGAAGCGGCGGTGGCCATGCTGGCCTGCACGCGCATCGGCGCCGTACACTCCATCGTTTTTGGTGGCTTCTCCCCCGATGCCCTGCGCAGCCGGATTCTCGATTCAGACTGCCAGATCGTCATCACCGCAGATCAATCCATACGCGGCGGCAAAAAAGTCCCTCTGAAAGCCAATGCCGATAAAGCACTGGAAGGCTGTCCCAATGTTCATACCAGCATCGTCATACGCCGAGGCGCTGAACCGATAGAGTGGACGGAAGGCCGCGATGTTTGGTATCACGATGCCATGGCCGAAGCCTCCGCCGATTGTCCGGTCGAAGAGATGGACGCAGAAGATCCACTGTTTATCCTTTATACCTCCGGCTCCACCGGAAAACCCAAAGGCGTGCTACACACCACCGGCGGTTATCTCTTGCAAGCCGCCATGACACATAAACTGGCCTTTGATTATAAAGACGGCGAAGTGTACTGGTGTACCGCCGACGTTGGCTGGGTCACTGGCCACACCTACATCGTCTATGGCCCAATGGCGAACGGCGCGATCACCTTGATGTACGAAGGCATCCCCACCTACCCCGATATTTCTCGTTTTTGGCAGATCTGCGACAAACACAACGTGGCCATTTTTTATACCGCACCGACCGCAATTCGTGCCTTAATGGCAGCAGGAGACGAACCCGTTAAAAAGACATCGCGCGCCTCGCTACGCGTACTCGCCACCGTCGGCGAACCCATTAACCCCGAAGCTTGGGATTGGTACTACCGCGTGGTGGGCGATAGCCGCTGCCCCATCGTTGATACCTGGTGGCAAACCGAAACCGGCGCGCACATGCTCACCCCCCTACCCGGTGCAATCGCTTTAAAACCCGGCTCAGCCACCCTGCCATTCTTCGGCGTGGAACCCATTTTGATGGATGAAGAAGGCAAAGAGATCAAAGGCAATCCCGCTTCGGGCAACCTCGCCATCAAGCGACCCTGGCCTTCAATGATGCGCACGCTTTACGGCGATCATCAGCGTTTTTTCGAGACCTACTTTTCCCAGTACCCCGGTTACTACTTTTCGGGTGACGGCTGTCGCCGTGACGAAGACGGTTATTACTGGATCACTGGCCGCGTCGATGACGTACTCAACGTATCCGGCCACCGACTCGGCACCGCGGAAATTGAATCCGCCCTCGTACTGCACGAAAACGTTGCCGAAGCCGCCGTCGTCGGCTACCCGCATGAAATCACCGGCCAAGCAATCTACGCCTACGTCACCCTCATGAGCGGCGTACAAGGCAACGAAGATTTAAAAGCAGAACTTGTCGCGCAAGTGCGCAAAGAAATCGGCCCCATCGCCAAAGTTAACCTACTCCAATGGGCACCGGGACTACCCAAAACGCGCTCCGGAAAAATCATGCGGCGTATCTTACGCAAAATCGCCGCCAATGAACTCGATAACCTTGGTGACACCTCCACACTCGCCGACCCTTCCGTGGTCGAGGATCTCATTGCCAATCGGGAGAATAAATAACCGGATCTACTCAGGTATTTAGGCTGTAGATGTTTAGACTCCACCTCACTTTTCTTTTTGAGTCTATCCCTTCAGGCCATCTACCTGAGTAGTCATTGGTTGCAAATGTGTTATTAACCACATGGCAAATCTAATCTTTCAAGCGGGCTGACCACCTTATTCAAATTTTGCTGCAAAACATGCGTATAAATTTCCGTAGTTTTAACATCCGCATGCCCCAGCAATTTTTGCACTATGCGAATGTTAGTGCCCGCTTCTAACAAATGAGTAGCAAACGAATGACGTAGCGTGTGCGATGACACCTGCTTTTGAATATCAGCACGAATTTTCGCGGCGCGAATGGCTTTTTGAAGGCTAGACTCATTAACATGGTGCCGCCTTAATTCACCTCCACGAGGATCCTTAGAAAGCTTCTTCGCAGGAAAAACATATTGCCATTCCCATGCGCAAGGCGCATTCGGATACTTCCTCGCTAACGCATACGGCAAATACACATTCGCATGCCCTGCCCTAAAGTCATCATCGTAAATACCCCGCACCGTAACCAAATGTGCTTTTAAATCACCAACAACCGATGGCGCCAACAACGTACTCCTATCGTTCCCTCCCTGACCATCCCGAACAATTAAATAACCGTTTT
>JAVDPK010017664.1:0-12275 GCA_034780415.1 Cichlasoma orientale | reverse complement strand
TGTAAACGGGAGGCGCAAACGCATCGAAACGACGCCGTTTTCATTTTGAAACGGTGTCGTGTAAACGGGGCCTTAGTGTCTGAATGTTATGCTTAGTTAATTTCTGACTACTCAGAGAAGTCTAGTGTGCCAGCTCAAATGTAGGTAAAAACATGAATTCAGTTTATTTACCCAATAACATACCTAATAAAATTGGTGGTGGTTTTTGAATAAGCATGATTTCTGGAAAGAGACACTGAAGCTGCTATTTTGTTCCATCATATTCAAGAAAAGGCTGGTGAAACTGCTATGAGGCAATCATTTGATGTTTCCAAGACAAGAGGTTGCACTGTTAGACTGGTTGATACTACATAAACTCCACTCTGCCAAAATGGAAACCAATTGCACATCTGGGCCTCTTCACTACATGCTGTCAAATCTTATTCTCTACTTCTATCCAGTGATGTGACTTCCAGAATATGTTCATAACATCAGCCAATACGTATTTAACAGTGCGGATTATCTAGCTAGCTAGGTTACATGAGTGACCTTAATCGACACCATTCCGTTGTAACTCCAGAGCTATTGTTCAGAAAAAGTGTGTCCTCTGAGTGTACCATTGGAGGATTAATTGGTTTTATGAGATAAATTGGTGAGACTGGGTTGCTGTCTAAAGTAGAATTCCTGTTCTTTTATTTGCCTTCATTCTAGTGTGTGTTTCAGACGTTATGTGGAGCAGAGATGTGGGAAAAGGGGATTGGATGGAAGTTTGGTTTTGTTGCTGTCTGCTGTTTTGTTTGCCAAAGGTCCTCTGACTGAGCATTCATGCCAGTTTTCAGCAAAGCACTGCTACAGTGAGATATGCGCTTGGAAATAGATTGGTGGGCAGATAGAGACAGACAGCCAGCGACGCACAGACTGACTATAGGAAAGCAAAAAAGGAACTCAGTATATAGTACCAGTGCCCTGCAGAATCCTTTATTATCTAGTGAAACTTTTCAGAAATTGAGAAGAATGACCATTTTCCCCCCACTGACACTACTGCAGTGGTGGTATTTTACAAATCATTACCACAGGTTTCAGTTGAATCATTTTCTATACATGTTACCTTTCATTTTCAGTCCAAAGGAGATAAAAACTGATGCCACAGGGTTTCTAGAGGCCATGGAGAAAATATAATAAAGTGTGTGTTGATTTATTTCATCTACATTTCAGTAATGCTGATTTATTTTTACTCTGACTTTCTTTCCAGAAAGACTGAGTTAAAGAGAAATGCAGGGACATGGATGGGATTTCAGGAAGATGGAATATTTTGATTGTTGTTATCCAACAGCTATTTGAGACTTTAAATAGTTGGTGTGCACTTGTAGCTCCAATAAAGAAAACAGCTTCATCTACAGTTGTATTTTGGTAAGAATGTTGTTGCCCTGGTGATGGCATAGCTCCCAAAAGGTGACTTACTATCACTAAAAAATTTGAGATTTTGATTCTTACTCATCTAGGAGCCATAGGAAATATCACATTGTGGAAAACAGTAAAAATATCAACTGAATTTTAGTTTTTTTTTTATTTTACATTTGGTAATTATGGGGGTGGGGGGGGGGGGTCAGTCACATATGCTTTCACAGTTGTATGTGGAGTTCATGAAGAATCACTGCTGGAGAAAACAAAAGCATATCCACTGAGCTTTCATTTTCAACTATCAGGTGATTATTCTATAGCCACTGGTCTGCTTATTGTAGGCTCTTTGGAAATAAGGATGCATGATAAAAATTTGAATTGCTCATTTGAATTTGCTCTGTATGAACAGTATGGGCTTCTATGTTAAACATACAAAATTAAACCCCAACAATTGTTCTTCGTTTAAATCTCCCTGACACTATTCTCTGAGTCATCCAAGTGGCATATTAAATTATGCATCTCATGAATTAAAAGTGCCTCAAATGTAGGAAAACCAATGGACAAACACAGTAAACTGACACTAAGTCATATGGGAACCTGAAGCAGCAATATTATAATTTAAAGATGCGATCTGCCTCCACTTAACACTTTGGCGGTCACTTTGACCCCCTTGGCATTTAAAAAATCATCTAACTACAGTATGTTAATATAAACCCCCATTTTCTCATATTTCATGACTTATTTCATCAAGATAATAGTTCATCATATAGTGAATTTTGGGGTGTGTGGGATAAAAATAAAAATTTTGAACCACTTATACCTAGAACCACCAAGGACATCAAATTTGACCCCACAGAAATTAATGTAAAACAATTGTGGCATGTCAGGTTGCCTAGCAATAGCTTTTGTTTGCACACATTTTGATACGAAAGCTGTCATAACACGAGCCAGAGCTAGCTAGATGTGATTAATAAATAAATATATAGGGGACTGTAGTTAGATAAAAGATGAATAATTACTACAGAGCTGAACTGATCACAGATGGGATGTTGAGCCGGGTCAGGGCAAGGGAGTGTGTAACGGAAGATGGAATGCATCACTGGGCGGGCTGCTGGCTCTGCAGAGCAGCGGAGAAACCATAGCTGAACTCAGCAGAGAGTCCAGAGTGCGGTGTGCTAATCTGAGCAAATAAAGAGTGAAATCCAGAGCAGAGCAGCTGAATCGAATGGGTTTCAGGCCTGAGGAGGAGAGCCGAGGAGGGCTGTAGACTCAGGCAGAGCAGTGTACTGAATTGTTTTTAACACAGTTGAATAAATTACAGTATTACACACATACCATATTCTTACACTGTTATTTTGCCTGCACAGCAGGGCGGAATGTTTGATGTTGGTCTTTGATAAACCAAATAATTTCAACACAGCTGAAGTAATATGACTCCATATGACTAGTTTTATTTGAGAACTAGCACGAGAAGCAAATGTCTTGATTATGCATGCTTTCTTTTATTCTGTAAAAGAAAAAAGTTTGATTTATTAGTCCATTTTTTACCCCAGCTCCACTGTTGTATCAAAAAATTTGCATGGAAAAAAAAAATCTTTCCAAAACTTTTGTTTGGTGCCAACGAGATGTGCTTAATGGAGCTCCAGATAGTGTGCATCTCACAGCTAGGAACAGAGCTATATGAGAGACAAGGTAATTTACGTAAAATGCAAAAGTATTCAAATTTTCCAGTGCTTTGGGTGTTATCTAGTAACACAAGGGGAAGGAGTACTAGGGTTTTGTAGTGAATGGGTAGGAATCCACACATATTTCATCAGTTGTCATCACTGCATTCATGAAGTGGATGATATAAATCTCTACAGTGCCCTCCCCTTCAGGATATTTTCTACATCTGTTTCCACTTGCTTACTTTTTCTGTCGCACTGCCAGCATTGTGTCGTCAAGGTTGTTGGAAGAATCTTTGTTTACCATATACGCTGCATTTTAATTAGAGTTCTGACCTCTACAGCTACAGTGTGGCATGAAAGAGAGTTAAATAATAAATGAAGAATCACTGAGCAACGACACCTGACTAATTTCAAAACATGGGACACAGTGATTAATAATCAGGATCGTGCTAGGTAAAATTGCAGGTTAACAAAAACTCAGAGAAGGTTTATATCAAAATTTTATCCTACCGTTTAAACTAAAGATGAAGCCTCAGAGCTACTGAAATTACTACTAAATTACTAAATTAATTACTACTAAAATAATTAGGATAGTTTCCCTTGAGGGTTGAGATACTTCACTGACTTTTCACAAGATGAACAGTCAAAGGCTCTGAGATTCATCCTCTGGGGATCATGAATGTCTGCAGCAAAATTTGACCTTGGTAAATTAAATATTACAAGATAAATAGTCAAGCTTTAACAGTCTTTTGGATAATCCTTTGGGGGACTTCTCTACCCACTTTCATGGCATCCAACTGTTATTGAGTCTATTTCAGTGGCCCTAAGAATTCCCGGATGGTGGGTTGACTCACCAGCCTTACTTTGAAATTTTTCTAGCATAGCTTTTCTTTTTTGCAATATGTTTACTTCAAATGCCAGTGCAACAAAATGCAATTTTCAGGTAAAAAAAAAGACCATAAACACAACAGGTAAAATAACATTTTTGACAAAATGCAGTTAGGACCTGGTGTGGATTCAAACCAAGATGCTGACTTGCCACTGATAATGCTGAACAGTAACATAAAGGCTCTGGGTTTTAGTCTACTAATAGAAAAACAGGTTAGATGGGGGATGGATCTTTTTTTAAATTTTCATTAAAATCTATTTTAATTAAACTTTGCTGACATCTATAGACTGTTTTGTTATTTCTCTTATCCAGTGCAGTGTCAGTCTAATGCACTGTTGCTACTGACTAAAGAGGCTCTGAAAGGTGAAGAAAAGCTGGCAAAATAAAAAGATCTTCATTGCTGACAGAGCTGTGCATTCATCATCTTACAATGCATTGTTTGCCTGGAGTCTCAACCTGCCACCGTATAATTACCTTTCTACATAAGCTTCATGTGCTGCTGAGAAAAGAGGCCAATATTCTGTGGAATATTTTTCTCTCTGTATGTGGAGCAGAATCAAAACATGTTTAACATATGAAATATTTCGTTGTTAAATGTTACACACACATAAATCAACACATTCCGCATGTTTGTTAATACAGGAATATCTACCTGCTCTGTTTTTTATGTAAACAGCAGCAGTGGATAATTTTTTGTGCATTCACGCAGTATGAATACTTTCTACCATTCGTATGTGGTGAATATATTCATTTTAGAGTAAAATGCTTTAAACACATGACAAATTGCACTGATTAATTGCTAATCTCCATTTCCATTTAGATGACTCATTTTCTCTGTAATGGTCCTTATCATGAATTCAGGTGCTCAAGAGTCACATCTGGTTGCCATAGCATTGGGCCTTTTTATCATTGGAGGTGATTTTACATTGCTTTGGACTGTTATTACTCTCAACGATGACCTCACACACTTATACAAGCGCAGAGGTTCCGAGGAAGTGCTTATATCACTGTTAAAACCAGAGAAGCCTCTATTGTCGAGAGGGCCACCCGTGGATATCTCCTGCTGAGTGTTAAAAAAGTAAAATGTGTGTGGAAAATGCGGCTTGGCCTTTAGTCAATAGATGGGTTATGTTTAGTACAAAGACGCCTATTTTTTAGAGTGATATCAGGGACAAATCCAAGCTTGGAGCATTCATAGTAATGCGCATATCCCGGATGATCTCGTTATCCTGCAGGATACAGAATCTTTTTACTTTTTAATCTCTGTATCACAGATTAGGCTCGCCAACTTAGTAGGGGGGACATTGTTCTCCTGAAAATAACTCCCAGATTGATTTGGTTCTTGTTTTCTTTGTAGACAGGCGATATCGTCAGCTTACCTGTTCTGCTTTTTTGCCTTGTGGCTTGCTTTCTAACCCCTAGCCATAATATAACATTTGCATGGATCAAAATCAGTTCATCCTTGAATCCAAACATTTGTTCACATTTAAAGAAATTCCATCCAAGTGTTCTTGTGATGTATTTTTTACAAGCATGTTATGGATGTAAATCCTGACTTTCCCTGACTAGATTTGCTCTTCCTTCATTCCAAGTAAACATTAGTTCGCTGATGTTCACTTGGAATCAAATTTCTTTGATTCCAAGTGAAACTTTTTCTAATTTCTAAAGAAATTAGAAAAAAATCACATTCATGACGACACGCTATTGCTGGGTTCCCTCACTTGTGCCATTTTATTTTTCCATCCATCCATCCATCCATCCATCCATCCCCTTAACCACCTATCCAATTTAAGGTTATAGGGAGGCTAGAGCCCAACCTAGCTGCCACAGCTTCTAGCAAAGTTCCAAGACGACAGCCGTTGTGTAGCTGTGGTTCTGTAACTTCATCACATTGCAACAGTGGCCTCAAGGTGAAATAAGTTTAGGTTGATCTGAACACACCAACTGTGGTCAGGCGCATACAAAATAACAACTGGATCAAGCAGTTTGCTTGTAATGGTAATCCAACTTGACTTCAATTTGAAGTCATTCAGTGTGATCTGAATGACCTCTGCACCCATGTACAGTTTACATACTATATAGCTGTACTACCAGCAGCAAATAGATTTTTGACATGTGGGCAGATCAGACCGTTTCCAAGTCTTGCTGTGCATGATGAGTGAACAGCTGGATTTAATGATGAATCCAGAGGCAGAAGTATGTTGCAGACCAACCAATTTGGGATGTATTCACCACCACTATTACTTACAGAGACAGAAAAACATGGTTACTTTGGAGGACTAGCAGCTTACACAAACAACAGCCCTAGAATAGAAAACAGGAAGGTTAGGGCCATTTAATCTGCCACCAGGGAGCTTAGTCTACCACCACCTCTACTATTTACAAAGTAACATTTCTTAGTGTTTTTAAATTGCAAAATATATTTATTCAAACAATAAAAATAAAAAATAAATTTGCATTAATATCATATAAGCCAGAACATCGGCTAAACATTTACAAACAAAAGCTAAAAATAAAAAAGGACACTTTAAGACCCCCGCACATAATCTTCCACAAAGAATACATTTCAATACATTTTCCATTTGTTTACCACACCATGATCAATTACTTTCACATAAGTAATGCCAACTCTCTCTCTCTCTCTCTTTTTTCACAGAGTAGCTGCTACAGCATTTGGATGATACAGAACTGCACTGAAATTAGGATCGTCATATCAGATTTTTCAATGCACAACAGAAATTGCAACGATAAGATCACAGTATCTATTGAAAATAGATCAGCCAAACTATAATTACTTTATTTATTGCATTTATTTGTAGATCAAGATATTTGATGGATGTGCCATGTGAACCAGCTAGGCGCAGAGTGGTGGTGGTTATAAATGGTATATCAAATGCATAAATACCACACATAGACTGTCACATCAAAAAATGTGTATAAAGGAAATTAAAATTAAAAAAAGACTCAAAGTCTATAATTCGCTAAATACCTAGCATGAATAAATGTCACAGATACGTGCATTAACCTACTCAGTTTGTACAGCTAAAGCAGAGCACCAATCTACAGTGACTCAATAAGACCAGCCATAAAATAGACACGTTTGTGAGTCAATGTGGAGGGCACAGTAATGCAGTTTTCCTCAAAATTAGCCTCTCTCTAGTGTCTCACTTAATATAACAGCAGCTGACCCATAAGTAGAGTGAACATTCTCGTATAAGTCCTCATGATGCACATTGGTTTGGTAAAATGGTTATAATCATGATATGCAATAAAATAATAAAGAGGTTTTAAACCTCAACCACTAATTTGGACCAGAGCAGGCAAACTAAGGTCTGTTTTCTACACTTACTTTAACTTCAGAAAACAATTATGCACACATGAAAGACAGCTCTCGGTCGGATTTGATCCAGAAAGTAAAATGATCCCTGCATGACTTGAATACCTTGCTTTCCTTCCTTGATAGCCAGATTAGCGGCGCCCATTTCTAAGCTAACTTTAGCTAGTGTTGCTCACTGTTGATGCTTGGGGAAGAGGAGAGAAGTTGAGGCAAGGCATTCTAGAGTGTCACATTTGTGAGTCAAGTAATTTGCCCGACTTCTTTACAAAACAAAAAGGTTTCCCAGGGCTGCATACAGTCCTAAGTACACCCCATGATTTAATAGATTGTAGAATCAACATTAGAAGCAATAATCTAAAGTAGCCTAATTGTTTCCGATATGACTTGAAGTCTCTCATATCTTTGTGAAGAATTTTGGCCCACTCTTCTTAACAGTGTGGCTTTAGTTCATTGAGATTTGTGGGCACTCCTCAAGTTGGCACTGTGCATTATGGCCCGGCATCTCTGCTTTGGTTTTGTCTGTCCAAAGGACTTTGTTCCAGATATCCTGTGATTTGTTCAGATGCAAATCTGGGTTACGCTGCCACAGGATGCTGTCTCTGGGCAACCATTCCAAACGAGCCATACTTTCTGCCAGGAACTTTAACATTTAACATGCTAATTGAGGGTGGGGGGTGTACTTACTTTTCAGAGGACTGTAACCTAACACATTTAAGGTAAAAGTGTAATTATGATTAGATCAGCCTGCATTATCAGCTTATGATGACATAATCAGGGTTATATTTTCAGGCATGCATGGACATAATACAGTTGCTCTTGTAGAATTTAATATCATAGTGTTTACCAAAAACTGACGTCTTTACAGTTCTGTGGTGTTGTAGTGTCGACCCGGGGGCTGTGTTTGTCCTGATAAGCCTGCTGTATGGTACCTTTATCCCATGCACATCCTAGCTCCTTTTCAGTAATGTCTTCCTTCCCTGTGGATCACTGGTCATGATGTTGTGTCAGTTGGGTGAATTATAGTCAATTGGTTGCATAATCAACCCACACATTCATCACAGATACTGTTCCCCATGGCAACCCTGTTAAATAAATGAATCCCTCACTCGATTGCGCCTCACTCTGACTCCAGCTTTGCTCTTTAATTCTGTTCCATGATCTGTCTCTGTCTCCATCACTCCTGCTTCTTGTCCTTGACTTTATTTGTCCCTCAGTCATTTTCAGTTTTCTGTTTCTACCTCTCACTTTGTCCTTTCTTGCCCATTTTCTCTTAGCTCCCTCCTGTCTGCCCCTGGCTGTCCTGTGGCTTCCACTTTCAGTCTATCTGTCTAGACATCCTCCTACCTCGTCAGTTCTTCTCCTGTCTCACACCCTCTCTGTACTTTCACCCTTTTTGTTTCTCTCTTTCTCTTGTTGACACTTTCCCAGTCCTTTCTTCTCTCCTCTCTAGTCTCCAGACAGCAGAGCAGACAAAGATACTGGGAGTTGGCAGCAGTGTCTAATGGAGACATATTAACGCAATGTAACTGATGCTCTAAAGACATTAATTCAGGCTCCAGAGAGCAACATGGTTTACTTATGGCTTTGAGTAACTGCTTGTGCTCCTGTGGATTCTAATAATCATCCTGAAAGCTCTGTGTGTTTGCAGGGTGCTGTCATTTTACATTTTCCTTTTAGTTCCATTCTAGCCGACATAAAATCATTGCTGTTTTGTTTAATTGATGTCACATCCTCCTTTAATTCTGCAATTTTATAAGCAATAAAATGTTGCACAGCATGACTGTTTAGCACCAAAATATGTTTGTTGCATGTCTTTTTAGTCACTGCAGGTTCTTAAATTGCATTAAGACTTTCTCAAGGATAAACACATCCATTCTGGGAAATATAAACAGAGTTGTGTAGGCACAGTACTGCTGTATGGAATGCAGGGTAATTCTGAATAACTGGAGCTTTTTAAAAGCTTCAGCTATTATGAAAGTAAATAGAAGTTAAAGATGATAAACTACTGTTGACGAGTTTCTAAGGCAATCTTTAGTAATGGAAAAAGCTTGTACAAAACCAGGGCGTGTGTCCAAGGCAATAATCTCCAAACTGATCTTAATTCAGCTAAAGGGGACGGAGCTTTTTATGTCATGGAAGAGCCAGAGAATCTCAGCAAAGTCAGAAGAAGTCTAACAGAAAGACATACTTGCACCCTTGACTTTTAGAGACTTATGGTTTAATCTACCTCTTTGTTCCTGACGGTGATCTCAGGAGATGACACTTGAGATAACAGAAAATATTTTTTAAACACATTTAATTTGCAAACTAACTCATGTAGAAACGTGTTTCAGTTGCACAATTTCCTGTATGGTGTGAACGTCTTCTTGTGATGCAATTTTTCCATAACGTATCAGGCCCTGTAGTAACGGGCCATAGACGGGCCACAAAGTGCTGGCTGTGAGATAATGGGCCAGAAAATTAAAATCTGATAAATCACTTAAACACATGCATTGATTTTAGAAAAAACTTCTCGTGATTATAGTGATGCAACTCAAAGAGTTTCATATCCTAAGACTAGGTGTTACACGGATTAATATTTAATATTCTTTTCATTCCATTAAAGGAATTAAGGCTACATGAAATATTATAAACACCTCTCGATATACTGCAAAACAGTTCAAGAGCACCACAAACTAAAGTCTTCAAAATGCTCATACAGTTGAATCAGTGTCACTCTTGAATTGATTCAAGAAAGGTAGGATTTACATCAACGTTGTAGCATTAGCTTCATCATGTTGGCCTATGTAAGTGGCATACGGTGAACGTTTATTTTGAGTTGATTTTAAGTCCAGTACAAAATATTTCTTGAGCAAATTACAGGTCATGTGACAGGCTGCTCAGGGCTGACAATTATATCTGAACATTTTTCATCAAAACCAGAGCAAAGAATCAGATTGCCCGTAATAAACACTTTGTTGTATCATTTTATAATCCTGTAAAACTGCAATCCTGTCAATGTCTTGTACTTTTTGTTCACCATTTTATACACATTCCTATATCATGTACACGTCTTGTGTAAAAAAATAAATATTGTTTTTTTTCTAGCAAATGACAAAAACAAACTTTTTTTATGTATACTATAAGTAAAAATGTTTTATGGCATACATAGTAAACCATCTTCAGAGACAAAAGTATCGACAAAACTCAGTTTGAGCTTCCATTAGGTTTAGTAGAATTTTTTTATTTCATCCTAGTTAGATGACCGATGTATCTTGAGTTTATTGTTGATTCTAAATTGGCCGTAGGTGTTAATGTGAGCATGAATGATTGTCTGTCCCTCTGTGGTAGCCTTGCAGTAGATTGGTAACCTGTCTAGGATGGACACTGCCTCTCACCCTATGACAGCTTGGACAGGCTCCAGCCCAACGGTGACCCTGAATTGGATGAGTGAAAGAAAATGCATGGATAGCGAGAGTGTCGAAATGTGAGAAATAACCCTTATGTTGATACTGAGGCACTTTAATTTATGCCTGACATTTTTATTTTATAACTAGATTAAACTGTTACAGTAGTTGCTAGAAGTATTTCTGAATCAAAAACTAAAACATCTTTAAAATTTCAACATGCCATATAAAGTCGACTGGCACATAATGCATTTCATATTTAATTGCAGTTTAAGTGCAGTCTATGTTATGTATTGTTAATATACCTCATTTAAACATCCAAATCAACAATGAATTGTTTCTGCTAAAAAAAGTTTGTGTGTGTGTGTGTGTGTGTTTCCAAAGCAGTGGGGCAGTAACTAAGTTAGATGACAGCTTTTCCAAACTCCATTTGATCAGTGCAGCATTATATGCATCCATATGCTTCAGTAAACATGGTAGCCTAACTCTGCCTCAAGGCTAGAATGACTGTAGAGACAACCAGACTACCAAACATGTTCAGATGTGAAACATAAACCAACCTGGTATGATAGGCTTCCATTAATGACATGAGTCATAAAGATGACTCAGCTACTTTAATTAGACAACAAGTGGTTTCTTCTGATATTAGTTTTAGAAAGACACATTGGGGTGTATCTTATTCAACCAGTATGACAATTATCCTTATTTTAATGCAAGTTACTTTTTCAAAAAGTCTACAAAGTTTGCCACAGTACTCCCACTGATGGGAATACCGTGAGCTGAAGAGCGAAGTGATGCTTGATAAATGTAGACCTCTCACTAATTTGGCTATTAGTTATATTATATATATATATGCCTAGAACTATATAAGATTAACAGGACCCTCAGAGCCTCCATCAAGAACTCAATGGGAATGTGGAGAACAACACTAGAGGCCAACTTCAAGCCAATCACACAAGTCAACATCAAGTTTGGTATTTACTAAGAAGATGCTCTGTCCCCACTACTGTTCTGCAGTACTGACATGTACAGTACATGACTGGAGAAGTGTAGTCGGATGGTAACTAAGAGAGGAAAAGTAGTCAGAACTGTGGAGATTGCACTAACGAAAGGCAACATTGCAGACATTGAAGACAGTTAGAAGTACCTTAGAATCCCACAGGCAAATGGGAACCATGAAGAGTCAGGTTGCAAGATGCTAGCAGGCAGGGCATACATGGAACGCCATAAACAAGTGGCCGGCATAGTATACAAGAACATCTGCACCAAGTATGACCTGTAAGTCCCAAGATCAAAACGGGATATGCCCCCCAAGGGTGGTTGAGAACAACAGAGCTAAGATCCTGTGGGACTTCCAGATGCAGACAGACAAACTTGGGATGGCTAACCAACCGGATATTGTAGTGGGGGACAAACAAAGAAAGAAGGCCATAGTGATAGACGTTGCAATACCAAGTGACAGCAACATCAAGAAGGAGGAACAAGAGAAGCTCGATAAATACCAAGGGCTCAGAAGTGACCTGGAAAGGATGTGGAAGGTGAAGGTAACAGTGGTCCCCGTGGTAATTGGAACACTCGGGGCAGTGACCCCCAAACTGGGAGAGTGGCTCCAGCAG
>JAVDPK010017663.1:0-12276 GCA_034780415.1 Cichlasoma orientale | reverse complement strand
GCTGAAAATGACAGCCTCAACACTGTGCTTAATCTATTATTAGATTCAGTCGGCGTCTCTCAAAATGTAAATGAGCCCACCCACCACTTTAATCACATTCTGGATCTTGTTCTGGCATATGGCATATAAACTGAAGACTTACTGTAACAGTATTCCCTGAAAACAAAATGATTAGATGGCGCTGGTGAGTTCAGCAGCCACCATACCCGCTCTGTTTGTATATATTACTTTTTGCCTGAATTCTTGACTTTATAATTTTGCCTGCTCTGTGTCATATCACATATGACAGACAGACTCTTTTGAACATCGGAATATAGCACTCTGGCTGGTTTCTGAGACCTTGTTCTCCGAACATGGCCCGACCTGGAGCTCCTAACCCCGAAATGCCGCCCCCCCTCTACCTGCCCCACAAGTTCCCTTCGGTCATCTTCAGCGCCATCTATATCCCACCCCAGATAGACATGGACACTGCACTATTCGAGCTATATGAGGCTATTTTCACCTATCCAGTTAACCACTGTGATGTGGCTCTCATCGAAGTTGGGGACTTTAACAGTGCAAACATGAAAAAGGTGATATTGGAATTTATTCAGCACATTGACTGCCCCACCAGAGAGGACTCTAGACAACTGCTACTCTAATTTCAAAGAAGGCTAAAAAGCAAAGCCTCTTCCCCCTGCTGGGGGGGGGGGGGGGGGTCCCATTATGCACTGAGTATTTATTTTTCATTCACCTCTTTTTACTTTATTTAAACACCACTCTGCATTTAATCATTAGTTATTATTAATCTCTGGCTCTCTTCCACAGCATGTCTTTTGTCCTGTCTCCCTCCTCTCACCCCCAGCTGGTCACGGCAGTTGACTGCCCATCTTTGAGCCTGGTTCTGCCGGAGGTTTGTTCTTGTTAAAAGGGAGTTTTTCCTTCTCACTGTTGCCAAGTGCTTGCTCATAGGGGGCTATTTTGACTGTTTGGTTTTCTCTGTAATTATTGTAGGGTTTTTACCTTACAACATAATGTCCCTTGAGGCAACTGTTTTGTTGTGATTTGGTGCAATATAAATTGAATTCAATTCAACTGAACTGAATTGCTTTGCCTCAGGGTGTGAGAGCACATTCCACCAGGGGAATGGCAACCTCATGGACCCTTTTTAAAGGGGTTCCTGTGAGTGATAATTGTGCTGCAGCTAGTTGATTATCACTCCACACTTTTGTTTAGGTCTATTGTCTGGCCATGACAGTTCCCACAGTGGCCTTTCTGCTGGGTCTGCCTTGCACTAGGGTGCTGGTGTTCTGATTCCAGTTCAGTGGATGCTCTATGGGGCGTGTATATATGGCCCATACTATATGTGCTGCGCCAAGCCAATGGACTGAAAGGGAACGAACAGTTACGTCTATAACTTCTGTTCCCTCAAGGAGAGAAGGGAGGTATGATACCAGGTTGCCCTGCCATGCAGCTGGGCTTGAACTGAGGGATGACTGTAATGACAGGGGTATATGTGTGTGTGTGTGGGCACATATATGTCATCACAGGTCATCAGTGTCTTCAGCCAGGATACGCGGGGGCGTAATATCCCATATGTGTTGCACCCCATTCCTCTCCTTCAGGGAACAGAAGTTATAGACATAACTTTTTATTTTCAGTCCACACAAAACGGCCTTAAAAATAAATAAATAAATCGCAAATTTCTCTCATTTCAGAAGTGAAACCAAACAGCTTTTGTGTTGAACAACTACCAGTTTATAGCTATAATCATTTATTACATGCACTCCATGTCAAACTGTATTCGACTAAATGTTATTGGTACAAAATATTCTAGTTATGTTGACTCTCCTTGAACCATTACTGTAGATGATTGTACCTAACAAAAAAGTAAATGTACAAATGTTATAGTTGAGTATTGTATTTATTGGTCTTATTGGACAAAAACAGTGTATCACTTCTCTGTTTTGCTAAAGTCAAGATTTTCACCTTGTAAAGGTGAAGGTTGGGGTCCTCGCTTGCCTGACAGGGATAATCCCTACCTCCAAAACGGTTGTGTTCAAACACTAATCACCACCTCCAGCATAATTGACTGATCCGAGTTTGGCACAGGCTAATTTATGTGTGCAATGCCAAGAAAGCTTAAAGACAATCCTGGGGTGTCATCTATGTGATAGATATCTCTCCCTGTGCCCTTGTTGCTGTGTAAAGTCTCGTGTGTTTACATATCTAGATTTGACAGGCTTGAAGTGAAAATGCAGGCTGCCGGGCATTTTTATGCAATGGTTCCACCCAAAGCTCAAAGCACTGAAGAACATATGTGTCTTTGAATATTCTGTGTAAAATTATGCTACTGGAGGCTAACGTACGTATGTGACACCATAAAATATACGAGTTAAACTCATAACCATATATGCATTTTGAGGCATGCAGCATATTCATATCTTCGTTGTTTAGAATATTCAGTAATGGGTATCTATTTCTGGGAAATTAGCACAAGATAAAATTAATGAAGTACAGTGGCTCTTGTTCTGCTATAAGCCTAATCTGAACCAGCAAGTTAAAAATATACATTTAAGATATGAGGGCTGGATATGTAAATTATATATTAAAGGCAACCTTACTTAACATAACTGTAGCCAGGCCAGTGGCTTAGGCAGTCATGCATACATTTTTTTTCAGTAATAATATGCTAATAAATGCAGCGCCCTTGTTTGAAGACTGTTGCATCTGTTTGTCTCTAAATATTTTCTGCATTCCACGTGTGCAAGCAAACACAGTAGTTGTTTCAGTCATGAAATTGGAGTTCTTGCAAGTATGTACAACAGCCTTACAGTTTATTTGGAATCCACTCAAATCAATGCCATTTTGGCAGAAGCTGCTTGGGTCTCAGAGATGATACTGTTGCCTTGATGCCTTAGCCATGGCAATATCGGATGCTGACAGCAAAGGTCCTATGAAAGAGTGACAAAGTCCAAATAAGGAGAAAGGCAATGGCGTAATTCATAAAACTGTCAACTGGTAGACAAAGGTTTGTTCAAAGTCCTGTTTGGGATCTTTATGTTCTGCACTGCTTATCTCTTCCCTCACTGTTTACTTTTACTTGCTGTTTGATTAGATATAAGCACTGAAATTACTTAGTTTGCAAAGGCTCATGGTTTCAGTTCATCTTTAAGAAATATTGGCAGTGTTTAATACCCTGAGAGTGAGGACAGGCTTAGTCAAATATAGTACCGTGCTCACCTTTATTGTATGACAGAAACCTTCAGGTACAGGGCAAAAAAAGCAATACAGGGCTTGGCTGCAGCAGCAATACGTGTTAGCAGCACAAGTTTATTGTTGATTTATTCATTCTTTTGAACCACAAAGAAATATATAGAATATTTACTACAACCTCAAATTTGAGTCATACCCGATATCTCAACTCTAAACAACCTGCACCTAAATACATTTCAGACAAACCCTTAGTATATGAACACAGCCAAACTGCCATCTGTAGTGTCTGCAGGCAAAAGAGAAAAGATCACCAGCTGACCCTTAATTTAAGGGTAATCAACAGTAAGGACTTGGAGATGTGGTCTGAGTTTGGAGGATCATCTGGAAGAATAGCAGGACTCTGCATCTCTGAGAAGAAATAATTACTAAAAATCTGCAACAGCCTAAATATTTAAGTTTGCAAATGTTTGTAGACACGTATCTGCTAAATGATGACTTAAAATGTGTTTGATCTGCTTTCCCTGACTCTTGCGATACAACATTCTGTCATAAAAAATGAAAGTGTAGTCACAGTTGTAAAAGATTATGTTTAGAACTTAAAGGGAAAGATGTTGGTTGCAAGATTAAAAGTGACTTCAAACAATAGGTGAGTTTGTCTTTGATTTGTTAATATTTATTTAAGTGTAATTAACCCTTCACACATTGCAAACCATTATTTCTGAAATCAAGACTCCCATCCTGACAGCCTCCTTATTTTAAGTGACACTGATTTTGGCAAAATGCACACAGTGCACCAGGGAAACTAGGAATCACATGACAAGCAAATGCTTTTTATCTTGTTTATACAATATTAATGTGTATGTGTCATGTATATATTTGATCTACATCTGACAAAAGACCAGAACTGGGTCACTACCTGCTGTTATGCAGCCATGTCTCTGTGGCTTGGGTTATAATTAGTTGTCTGTACACTGGAGGTAAACATACTGCAAGATGCCTGTAAAGGTACATATAAAGAAAAGTTGATAAAAAGGACTCTGTCAAATTGCCTGCATCACATACAAGTTGTTACTAGTAGCCAAAGGCTCAGTTCACTTTGTATGGGAGTCGGGGGAAAAAAAACAAAAAAACAATTACATCAGCTACCACTTTGAAAAATTCAAACCCTGGGCACAACACTGACCTGCCAGAAAATTGTTGTTTGGAGAATTAAATGAATTATGAAAGTGAAGAAAAACAATTTAGTCTTGCATATCCAGCTGCCGTTCTAATAAATCACTGCCACCCAAAAAGAACTAATTTGTGTTGTTGTACTGTGAGCATGATTGATGAGCACGCACTGTGTTGCAGTAAAGGAGACACAGTTCAACAATGCTGCACTATATCTTTAAAAGTCTGAGGGAAAAAAAAATCCAGTCTTTAATCTCTCTAACCAGCATCCATTATTGATATTGATACACCCATACTTTTACGTATGAACAAAATTGCTCCCCAGCAAAAGCCAAAACAATTATTGCCTTCACTGTTTTTGTTCAGTGCTATAAATAAATAAACAAATAAATAAAAAACTCAAACATTTGGCAAATGCTGCACCTTGAAATGTGTGCATGTGTAGCAGCTGTCACTTAGGACTGTAGGATCTAAATTTATTCCAGTCACATTTTTATTGTAGCCTTGCTGAATCTTTATTGTTGTCGACTATAATGAATGAAAAACTTCTCCATTTCCTGTTTTAAATAATACCTGCCAGAAACAAAAAGCCTCTCCAACTGAGAACATGTCCTAATGATAATGAGCATGGAGTGCATTAGCCTTGCTTGTTGTCACACCATGTAATTATATATATTTTTTTGTGACTGTGCTTTGTAGTCATTTGGCAGATGTCCTTTGATTCTTAAACTGCTACTACATTCCAAGAAAACTGACAGAACTTGGGCATTGCTATATACTAATAATATAACAAACACGTGTAAATGTACGTAAAACGTGCAAGAACATCGAGACTCTTTTCTTTGCAACTGCCAGAAAAGGAAAGCGTGGCGATACAGAGTAGCCCAGCTCTATTGTTGAGTAGGGGCAGATACCACAGACATCAAATTGATATTAATATCTATGAGAAGCCTTTACCTTTTGAGTTATCACTCTAGCGGTCAAACGCCTTCTAGGACTGAGACACAGCTGAGAACATGAATGTTTAACAAGACTGCTGCATGGTTCACCTCAATGCAAGCCTCCAGCTCTGAGCTGAATTATTAACCACTGCGAGCCTGGTCCAAACTCCTACTGAGATTACATTATAAGGCTACGTTCAGAGTGTTGAGAAACAACTGAATTTGAAATATGAGAAATCCCTAATGTAATTATACCAGCAAGTGACATTGGTAAGAGTTATATTTGCAAGGAACGGTGCGCGCTAACTACAACAGTGGCACTTCACACACACACACGCACACACACACACACACACACACACACACACACACACACACACACACACAATTTAAATGATTAAGTAATTTATTACAAGAAAGAGATAAAAATAACATTTCATGTTTAAGGTACAAGCGTGTCCCGTTTTATATTTGCAAACCTTACAGAGTGACAACAAGAGAGTTTTCATTTTATGCAAGAGATGCTGATAAGGAACAACAATCTGAGCACCATGGACAGTGAAATCTCTCACTACACAACAAGCAATTTAGTTTAACTTTATGCAAATGAGTAACGCTAAAACCAACTTTACTCATTTCAAGGTGCTAACTTTGTACTATTGCACTGTAAAGTTTCTACCGCACTTTTCTATCTGTTGGTTATTCTTACTGGAGAATAAGAGTATGTGCCCCTGTCTGGTTATTTATTAAAAACAAAATGGGATATCAAAAAAAAAAAAAATGTTGCTGAACAGAATAAATCATCAAAGTGGTATCAGGGGTCAAAACCATTCCTAGTTAGCTTTTTTCTTAATGCACTTTTAGTTTTTTGTTCTTATTTTAATTGTTTAGACATGAAGGGTGATCATTGTAAGACATAGTTGTAATATGTGTAAATCAACCTGTGTGCAGATATACACTGCTGCTATGATAGGATGCACAGCATTTTTCGCATGTATCGTTAGATGAGTGTCATTATTTATTATTTGTCATTATTATTTTATTTGGATACATCTGCATGACTGGATCATGTGACAACTAGCATGGGATTTAAGGTGGCAATGCAAAGCAGAACAGTTTTTGAGTTATTTAATTATTTTTATAATATTTTGCAGCCTGGTAGCCTGGTTGTGGCCTCTGTGTATGGTTTTCCCCTTCACAACAATTGTAAGATGGCTAAACTTTTTGAAAATAATTGTGTCTGAAAAATTAAGCCTAAGTGGAACTGCCTTAAATAGGCATTCATTCTAATGTTCAGTAGACGATAACTTCTTGCAAAATAATTGCAGTAGATGATTCTACTGCGAAGTTGTTCTTTGACCTCAGTAAACATTTTCCTGCTCAATTTATGTTCACAAATGCTAATTTTGAATTTTAAATGTAGCATCATATTCATTTTGTAAATGAATATGATGCTGTGTTCCTAATAAGAGTCAAGTTGCCGTCATATATCATATATTGTGGTCAGAAGTTTACATACGCTCATGATGGGCATGAATGTCATGGTAATTTTGGGTCTTTAATGATTTCTTTGAAGTGTTCTTTTTCCAGAGTGGAATGATTGTACAGCACACATCTTTAATGACTTTAAAAATAAGAATTAGGGGCACAAGTTTGAATTTATTTTAGATTTTCTTTATGCGACACACGGTAAAAATTATACATAGAGGTTCAAATATATACACATCCTGCCCATAACTGGTTTGACCTGCTACCCTCAAGACGGTTTTTCAGGTAAATAAAATCACACACCGCCAGACTAACAAACAGTTTCTTCCCCTGGGCCATACGGACCCCCCCCCCCCCCCCACACACACACACACAAAAAGCAGCAATCTGTGAACTCTAATGTACAGTTTTTTTATATTTTTTGTGCATTTTTTATCTATATTTAATGTGTTTAATGTACAGTAATGTACAGTTCTATTTGTACAGTCAGTATTTTTCTACCTATTTATTCTAATTCCCTATTTCTTTTTTAGTGCAAAGAAACGGACTGTAGTGGAGCATGCACAATTTTGTCGTACCAGATATGATGACAATAAAAGGCTATTCTATTCTATTCTATTCTATTCTATTCTATTCTATTCTATTCTATTCTATACATACAGCCCCCACTAGTATCTGGTTAAATGTCCCTTAGCAAGTTGCACCTTGACCAGATGCTTTTGGTAGCCATCAACAAGTTTCTGGTATAATTGTGATGTGTGTTTGGTACCATTGTCCTGTTGAAACCCAATTATGTGCAAGTTTCAACCACCTAGCTGTTGATATGAGGTGAAGGTGAAGAATTTGGAGCTAGTCCTCCTTCTTCTTTATTCCATCTACTTTGTGCAATGTACCAGTATCACATAGCCACAAAACAGCCCAGGGCATGATGCTACCGCCACCATGCTGAGGTTGTCATTTTTTCTCATCTGACCATAAGACTTTTCTCCAGATGGCTCGTCCACGTGGGCAGCTACAAATTTAACCACAACTGTATGTCGGCAGTGTCCCTCGGTTTTACAGTCTGATCCGCCCATCCCTTATCAAATCCAGTTATTTTATTGTGTCACTCTGTCTTCCTCCCACAGACGAGCTCTCTCTCACACACACACACACACTTGAAAACATCTGCACAGACAAGAATGTTGAAATCTTGTAGCAGTTTATCCACTGCTTCTTTAGAATTGCAGTAAGAGTGGGATCAGGGAGTACATGCCACGCATAATGAATTACATAATGCACTATACACTATGTAACAGTTACAAAGTCAAATTAAAATGGGTAAACCAGGACCTGGCCTGATTGGCAAGTGCACTGATAAACAGGTCTCTAATAGTCTGTGGATAGGAAAATTCCTTCCATGAGTAATTCTGGCAGCTGTGGTGCTCTGCTTCAAAGCAACAACATCTTCTCTTCACTCTAGTACTAGCCCTTATATTCATCAACTCCTTCAGGAAAAGACATGGATGGCAGCCAGCACAACTCCACTTCACTCAGTCCACAATAAACTTCAGACTGTAGTAATACTGTTGTTTGTTAAAATCGGGAGTTAAATTAGAAGTGAATGCAACATTGTACTTCCATGATTTGGAAAAATCTTACTGGCTTTTTTTTTTTTTTTTGTGGATCCTGTGATAGGGCAGTGAGATGGTAAGAAGTGAGAGGCCAGTGTGGTACAGGAAATCAAGTACACAGACACATTGTTCATAAACCACACATTCCCTGCTTGGTGCATTGCTAGAAGCACCTTGTAGTGGAGCCTGAAATACTGTTAGATTCCCACGGCGCTGGTACAAGTGAGATATGTTAGTGGCTGGCCTTCTCCATCACACAGCAGCATATACAGTACTTCACCATGTGCTATATATTGCTAAAGGGGTCGCACTGCTTAGGAAATATTTACTGTAAAGAAGATACATGCATTGCTACTGGTACATTTATTACTGTCTACACTGGTATGGTGGTGCGCAAAGACTTAGAGTTTGGGATGCCACACTCTATAAAGGACTGATGTAATTTAAAGTTAGAATGGGCACATTAATTAGTCACATATTCATTTTACACTAGAAGGCTGTGACCTGTCTTTCCTTCATCATGTGTAAAATCCTGATAATCATCATTGCTTCTGTGGAGTTACTGGACATTCATTTGTTGCACAAAATCTTAATTTCTTACTAAGGGGGAAAAAAAGAAACAAAGGAGCAGCACGGTGGTTCAGTGGTTAGGACTGTTATCTCACAGCAAGAAGGTCCTGGGTTCAAATCAGCTGTCTGAGGCCTTTCTGTGCAGAGTTTGTATGTTCTCTCTGTGCTCGTGTGGGTTCTCTCTGGGTACTCCAGCTTCCTCCCACAGTCTCGGGGATTAGGTTAATTTATAATTTTAAAGTGTATGAGTAAATGGCTTTCTGTCTCTCTGTGTTAGCCCTGCCATAGACTAGCGACCTGTCCAGGATGTACCCTGACAGCTGGGAAAGGCTCCAGCCCCCCAGTGACCCTGATTTGGATAAGCGAAAGAAAATAGATGGAGTGAAAATTTTTGTATTTTTTGCCTTGTTCTGTGCTTCTAATGATTAAATATAAGGGTTCTGAAAAAGTCAATGGTGTCTGTGGAACCATAGAAATTGAAGTTGTTTTGTCAAGGAAAGGCTGCAGCGTCTTTGAACAGATACGTTTGTTTCTGATGTAAGTTGAAGAAAAGGAGCAGATATTTCTCAGTAACTGATTGATTAATATTTTTAAGAGCTTTTATGTATTCCTTACTCTTTTATTTTTTTCTGAATAAAAAGAGTCGAAGCACCACAGTATGTTGTAAACAGAATATCATGTGGAAAGGAATACCTTTCCTCTGTTCTCAGAGTAGGACAGAGTAGAATAAGTATGTGTAACAGGGTTGACTAACGTCACCTGCAGATAATACTGTTGTTTGCTGACCTGAAGTGAATTGGCCTGTTTAGGTTATCAGTCACCTGCAGTCACATTACTATTAAAGAAGTGAAAAAAAACTGTTTCACTCAAGGTGGGAAGTTGGTTGAAATCTGTCATGTTCATTAAATGTAATGAATTTTAAAGGAATACATGAAATGCAACTACTGCGTTTTTCTGTAATTGCTGAGAATTTGGGGACATAGTCAGTGTCACTGACAGTATGTTTGCATCATTAGTCCTAAGAACAGTGCAAACGCCTATACCAGGGGTGTCAAACTCAATCACAGAAAGGCCCAAAATTGAACACACAGTCTAAGTCATGGGCCAAACAGGATTAACATTGAAAATATTTTAATCAGCAATATAAATTTGTATGGCCATAATACAGCAACTTTTTCCTCAACACATTAAATAAAATATATTTTTCTTCAAAAATAGCATCAAGGAAAATTTGAATATTTCAAGCTGATGAAAATTTGCAAATCTTTCAGATAAAAACTGTGATGTGATATCAGCAAAAAGTCCAGAATCAACAACACACTATTTACTTTTCTCTCTTATTCCATTTCTTACTTTCCAAGAACTGACAAATTTCCTCAGGCAGCTCATCGCACCTGTGTGATAAGTCACGTCACCAAATTCAGAAGGTATTTCCTCCAGAAAAGACTGAAACTGCCGGTGATTTAAACCTCTGCCTCTGATAAATTCACTGTCCTTATGGTGATTATGACACGCTCTGTCTTCGGGACTTTGCTTCGCAGTGTTTCCCGGTGTGTGACGCAGTGAGGCACTGTCAACTCACCTGTGCAGGTCTCCCTCTGCATTTTCTCCCGCATCCGTCTTTCCCCTGCACATCGCAGGCGGGGAAAAGAGACACACAGGTTTTCCTCCGATGTAAGTGAACAGGTCCTCTGCCTCCCACCTGTTCTGAAAATCCCTGTTTTCAAAGTCCACTTTTCGTTTGCCCATTTTGGGGGGTCAGGCTAGCTTAAATGTCGCTGTAAAAAGTGCTGACCGATGGTTTTATCCACTGACCACTAATCAATGTTGGCAACGCAGGAAAACGGTTTAGTACAGGGCTGTCCAAACTGCGGCCCGCGGGCCACTTCCGGCCCCGCCCCCTACTTCTGGTCCGCGAATTATGTCAAAAATAACATACAATTTGGCCCTTTAAGTTACTTTTTTGACATTTCGCCTTCCCCTCCAATCAAGGGGAAGGTGGCCCGGCGGCCGCAAATTTGGACACCCCTGGTTTAGCACATAGGTCTTGACCTGCGCAGCAGCTGTTGCAGTGCATAGTGGGATTTGTAGTATAAGTGGTGGGAGCGCTATTTAGCGGCGGGCTATTAATTATAGCCATATGAAATGATCTCGGGCCCCTCACATGAAGCGGACGACTGAACTACATGGAAAACTGTAAAAAACCAAGTGCAGATTTTTATTAATTTTTTTTATGCGGTTTACAATATAAATGGCAGAAACCATGTTTATTTCAGTAACAATACCCAAGACTAAGGTGACTGATTATTATGTGTTAATAGTCTAAGTACTAGCTTCTACATTCTTTCAGCCTGCTAGCTACTGTAACAAGTCGATCGCAGGTTCTGACTCACACTGAGGGTACTTGACTCGGTAACATCAGTGCCAGCAGAGTTGGACACACTATGCTGCTCTGCTCGTTAGGTTAACTAATGTTAAATGTCAAAGTAAACCAAAGAAATGATGTGGTGCTTGTGGAAGTTACATTATTCAAATGTCACTCTCCCCCACAGTTACGGCGAGACTGACAGCAATTAGTTATTCAGCATTAAATTTAATAATTATGTGTTCCACTCACCACTGTCTTATCTCTGGAGCTTGAAAAAAGGCGCCTGGACTTCTTCAAGTTTCCTGAAACTGGAGCATTTTCAAGCTGCAGAGACTATGATGACCTGGATGACTGAGAACCTACACTGACACCACTGTCTTGCTTTTCCCCCTCCTCTTCCTCTATTTTTTTTCCTTTTATTTTCACGCCCTGAAGAATAACTCCTTTTTGTTTTCATGGAGTGTTTTTTGTTGTTGCTATTAGGTTTGTTTAAACAGAATCATGACACTAGCAACAGGAGTGAGTGGAGTCAGGTGGGGCACCCTTAGGGAGGTCAGGTCTCTTCTACTGTCATTGCAAACTTTGCACATTGCCACTGCTTTAGTTTAAAGTCTGTCAACCCCCTTACTGGCCTGGGGCCCCAAGCTGTTGTCTGCTTTGCCTGGTGGCAAGTAGCACCTCTGGGGTTACCCCATTTGTAAGGTTGATGCCCCTTTATGACAAAGACTAAAAACATTTTTCATGTTGTGGTTTGTCCAGTAGTTTTTCTCTCATGTCTAAGGTATTATGGATGTTGGTGTGAAGTGGCACTATTTCAATAAAACTGAATTGAAATATCAGAATATAATTCCAAAGCTATGTAAAATGGATTTTTGCTGATCATAGTAATGCCTAGTGGTGAAATGCTAAAAAATGTGTGTGAATATGTATG